>JAQQST010002407.1:0-10109 GCA_028646485.1 Cryptoprocta ferox
GTTCTAGCTAGAAATTACAGATGGCATAAGTAATTGGAAAAACATAGCATGTTTATGGATTGGAATAGTTAATATTGTTCAAATGTCCATGCTACCAAAAGCAAGCTACGAATTCAGTGCAATCGCTATCAAAATCCCAATGGCATTTTTTTTGCAGAAATCAAGAAAAAATCCCAAAATTCAGTACTGTGTTGAATAACACAATGTCTTTTTGGAGATCTATTATTAACCTTCTCTGGCCATTTTTAAATTGAATTATTTGTTTTTCTTTATTGAATTGTATTAGTATTTTATATATTTTGGCTGTTAACTGCTTGTCTGATATACGATTTGCAAATATTTTCTACCATCCCATAGGCTGCAGTTTCATTTTTTTATTGTTTATGTTTATATTTTTTATTTTTTTAATTAAAGTTTATTTATATTTGAGAGAGAAAGAGAGAACAGGGGAGGGGCAGAAAGAGAGGGAGATAGAATCCAAAGCAGGCTCCAGGCTCCGCGCTGTCAGCACAGAGCCTGATGCGGGGCTTGAACTCACGAACCGCGAGATCATGACCTGAGCCGAGGTCAGACGCTTAACCACTCAGGTGCCCCTTCTCCTAGGAATTTTATAGAATCAGGTCTGTGTTTAAGTTTTTAGTCCATTTAAAGTTAAATTTTTATTAAAGGATAATTAACATGCAGTATTATATTAGTTTCAGGTGTATAATATAATGCTTCAATGATTGCATACATGATAAGTATACTCTTAAACCCCTTCACCTATTTCACCCATTCTTCTACCCACCTCCCCTCTGCAAACCACCAGTTTGTTCTATGTACTTAAGTGTCTGGGTTTTATGTTGTTGTTTCTTTTTTCTTTGGTTGTTCATTTGTTTTGTTTCTCAAATTCTACATGTAAGTGAAATCATATGGTTTTTGCCTTTCTTGGACTGACATATTTCACGTAGCATTATACCCTCTAGGTCCATCATGTTGTTGCAAATAGCAAGATCTCATTTTCTTACAGCTGAATAATATTCCATTGTGTATATATATATATATATATATATATATCACATCTTTATCCATTCATTTGTAGATGGACACTTGGGTTGCTTCCATATCTTGGTTATTGTAAATAATGCTGCAGTAAACATAGCGTATACCTTTTTGAATTAGTCTTTTTGTTTTCCTTGGATAAATACCCAGTAGTGGAATTAATTGATCATACAGTAATTTTATTTATAATTTTTTTTGAACATGCATACTGTTTTTCACAGTGTCTCACCAATTTCAATTATCAACAGTTGTGTGTGATGGTTCTTTTTTCTCCAAATCTTCACCAACACTGCTATTTCTTGTGTTTCTGATTTTATCCATTCTGGCAGATGTAAAGTGGTGATCTTATGGTTTTGTTCACATTTAACTAATTATTAGTGATGTTGAGCATCTTTTCATGTGTTTGTTGGTCATCTCTATGACTTCTTTGGAAAACTGTCTTTTCAGGGTTTCTGCCCATTTTTGAATTAGATTTTTTTAGTGTCAACTTGTATAAGTTCTTTGTGTATTTTGGATATTAACTCATTATTGGATATATCATTGCAGATGATCATCTCCCATTCAGTACACTGTTTTCTTGTTTGTTGATGATATCCTTAGCTTTTTATTTTGGTGTAGTCCTAATAGTTTAATTTTGCTTTTCTTTCCCTTGCCAGAAGTGACCACTAGAAAAATGTTTCTATGGCCAAAATCAAAGAGATTACTGTCTATGTTTTCTACTTGGATTTTTATGCTTTCATGTCTCACATTTAGGTGTTTAACAATTTTTGATTTGTATTTATGTATTATGTAAAAAATGGATCCATTGTTATTCTTTTGAATGCAGCTGTCTAGTTTTCCCAAGACCATTTGTTGAATAAGACTGTCTTTTTAGCCTTATATATTCTTCCCTCCTTTGTCTTAATTAACTGTATAAGCATAGGTTTATTTCTAGACTGTCTTATTTCTTCCATTGATGTGTCTATTTCTGTACCTGTATCATACTGTTTTGCTTACTACAGCTTTGTAGTATGTCTTGAAATCTGCAATTGTGATACATCCAGAGTTGTTCTTTTATCTCAAGATTTCATTGGCTATTCAGGGTCTTTTGTGGTTCCATGCCAATTGTAATATTATTTGTTGTAGTTTTGTGGAAAATGCTATAGATATTTTGATAAGGATTGCATTGAACCTGTAGATTGCTTTGGTAGTTTGGCCATTTTAACAATATTAATTCTTAACAATCTATGAGTATGGACTATCTTTCTATTTGTGTTTTCAGTTTCTTTCATCAATGTTTTATAGTTTTCAGGGTACAGGTCTTTCACCTACTTAGTTACGTTTATTCTTGGATATTTTCTTTTTTGGAGGGTGCAGTTGTAAATGGGACTGTTTTCTTAATTTCTCTTTCTGCTATCTCATTATTAGTATATAGAGGTGGAACAGATTTCTGGGCATTAATTTTGTATCATGTTATTTTACTAAATTCATTCATCAGTTCTAGCAGTTTTTTGGAGGTCTTTTGGGTTTTCTATAAACAGTACCATGTCATCTGTAAATAGTGAGTTTTATTTCTTCTTACTGATTTGGATGCCTTTGATTTCTTTTTGTTGTCTGATTGCTGTGGCTAAGACTTCCAGTACTATATAGAATACAAGTGGTGAGAGTGGACATACTTGTCTTCTTCCTGACTGTAGAAGAAAAGCTTTCAGTTTTTCCCTATTTAGGATATAGGATGATGTTAGCTGTGGTTTTTCATATATGGTGTTTATTAGGTTGAGGTATGTTCCCTCTAAATCTATTTTGTTGAGGTTGTTTTAAAAATCAGGAATGGATGTTGTACTTTGTCAAATGCTTTTTATGCATCTATTGAAATAATCAAACGGTTTTTATCCTTTCTCTTATGAGGTGATGTATCACAATGATTGATTTGTGAATATGGAGCCACCCTTGCTGCATAGGAATAAATACCACTATTGCCATGAATGATTTTTTAACGTATTGTTGGATTCTGTTTGCTAGTATTTTGTTGAGGGTTTTTGCATCAATTTTCATTAGGGATATTGGCCTGTAGTTCTCTTTATCTGGTTTTGTTATTAGGGTAATGACGGCCTCATAGGATGAATTGGTAAGTTCCTTCCCTTCCTATTTTTTTTCCCTTCCTATTTTTTAAAATACTGTTAGAAGTATACGTATTAGGTATTAATTCATCTTTAAATGTTTGGAAGAATTCATCTGTGAAGCCATCTGGCCCTGAACTTTGTTGGTTTTTTTTTTTTTATTACTGATTCAATTTCTTTGCTGGTTATCAATCAGTGTGTTCAAATTTTCTATTTCTTTCTCAATCAATTTTGGTAGTTTATATGTTTCTAGGAATTAATCCATTTTTTCTAGGTTGTTCAATTTGTTGGCATATAGTTTTTCATATTCTTATAATTGTATTTCTGTCGTGTTAGTTATTTCTCCTCTCATTTGTGATTTTATTAATTTGAGTTCTTTCTCTTTTTTCTTAGTAAGTCTAGCTAGACGTTTATCATTTTTATTAATTTTTTTCAAAGAACCATCTCCTGATTCATTGATCTTTCCTATTTTTTTATTTCTATTTTATTTATTTCTGCTCTAATCTTTATTATTTCCTTCCTTCTGCTGGTTTTAGGTTTTGTCTGTTCTTTTTCTAGCTCCTTTAGGTGTAAGGTTAGGTTGTTTATTTGAGATTTTTATTGCTTCTTTAATTAAGCCTGTATTGCTATAAACTTCCCTCTTGGAACCACCTTTTCTGCATCGCAGAGGTTTTGGACCATTGTGTTTTCGTTTTCATATGTTTCCATGTACTTTTTCACTTCTTCTTATATTTCCTGGTTGACTGATTCATTGTTTAGTGGCATATTTCCATATATTTGTGGCCTTTCAAGATTTATTCTTGTTATTGACTTCTATCATAGCACTGTGGTCTGAAAAGGTGTGTGGTATGACCTGGATGTTCTGGAATTTGATGAAGCTGCCTTTGTGGGCTAATATGTGATCTACTCTGGAGAATATTCCATTTGCACTTGGAAAGAATATATATTCTGGTGTTTTAGCATGGAATGTTCTGAATATATGTGTTAAATCCATCTGTGCCAGTGTGTAATTCAAAGCCATTTTTTCCTCAGTGATTCTCTGTTTAGATGATTTGTCCATTGATGTAAGTTGGGTGTTAAAGTAACCTATTATTATTGTATTATTACCAAATGGTTCCTTTATGTTTGTTATTAACTGTTTTATGTGTTTGTATGTGGCTATGTTGAATGCATCAATATTAACAATTGTCATATCTTCTTGTTAGATTGTTTCCTTTATTATTGTATAGTGTCTTTCTTTGTCTCTTGGTACAGTCTTAGTTCTAAAGTCTATTTTGTCTAGGGCGCCTGGGTGGCTCAGTCAGTTGGGCGTCCGACTTCGGCTCAGGTCATGATTTCACAGTCTGTGGGTTTGAACCCCGTGTCAGGCTCTGTCCTGACAGCTCAGAGCCTGGAGCCTGCTTCTGATTCTGTGTCTCCCTCTCTCTCTGCCCCTCCCCTGCTCGCTTGTTCTCTGTTTCTGTCTCTCAAAATAAAATAAAAGACATAAAAATTAGATATGAAGTTTCTTTTAAAATATAAAGTCTATTTTGTCCAATATAAATATTGCTACTCTGGCTTTCTTTTCACATCCATTTGCAAAGTAGATGTTTCTTCATCCTCTCATTTTCTTTTTTTTAATATTTATTTTTGAGAGAGAGAGAGAGAGAGAGAAGAGAGCGAGAGCGAGAGAGAGAAAGAAAGTGTGAGCTGGAGCGGGGCAGAGAGAGAGAGGAAGACACAGAATTCAAAGCAGGCTCCAGCTTGAACTCACAAACTGAGATCATGACCTGAGCTCAAGTCGGAAACTTAACTGACTGAACCACCCAGGCGCCCCTTATTTTCAATCTGCAGGTATCTTTAGGTCTAAAATGAGTGTCTTGTAGACAGCATATAGCTGGGTCTTATTTTTTATCCATTCTGTCTTTTGATGGGAATATTTATTCCATTTATATTCAAAGTAATTATTGATAGATATGTATTTCTGGTTATTATTTTGTTTTGTAGTTGTTTCTGAAGATTTTCCCTGATGATTTCTAGTCTTCCATGGTTGGCTGATTTTCTTTAGTGATATGTATGTTTGTATTTTTCTCTTTATTCTTTGCATACTTATGATGGTTTTTGATATATGGTTACCATTAGGTTTGTATATAACCTCTTCTACATATAGTAGTGTGTATTAAATTGGCGGTCATTTAAATTTAAATCCATTTTCTACTTTTCTCTCCTCTCCCCCTTTCAGGTATGTATTGTCATATTTTATAACCTTTTATTTTGTGAGTTCCTTGACTGATTTTTTACAGAAATATTCGTTTTTACTGCTTCTGTGTTTCCTACCTTTATACTGTCTCTTTCGACCTTTCCTTTTGACTCAGAATCCCCTTTAATATTTCTTTCAGGGCTGGTTTAGTGGTCATGAACTTTTTTAGTTTTGTTTGTCTGGAGACCATTTATCTCTCCTTGTATTCTGAATGATAGCTACATAGAGTATTTTCAGCTGCAGATTTTAATATATCATGCCACTCACTTCTGACATGGAATGTTTTTACTGACAGATCCCCTGCTATCATTATGGGTTTTCTCTTGTAAGTTACTGTCTTCTTTTGTCTCATGCTACTATTTCTTCAACTAAATTTTCTGGCCCCTTTTCAATATCTTCTTCTGGGATCCCTATAATACAAATTTTGTTATGTTTGATGGAGTCACTGAGTTCCTTAAGTCTATTCTCATTTTGCACAATTCTTTTTTCTCTCTTTTGTTCGACTTTCCATTACTCTGTCTTCTAGGTCATTAATTCCCTGCTACTTCATCCTGCTGTACCTTCCATCAAACATGTTTCTCATTTCATTTATTGAGCCCTTTATCTCTGCTGTGTTATACTTTATCTCTGTGTTATGGTCTCACTCATGTCTTTCACCGTTTTTTTCAAGTCCAGTGAGTATCTTTATGATCATTACTTTAAATATCAATCAAGTATGTTACTTGAATCTCTTTCATTTAGATCTCTGGCTATGGGCTTGTCCTGTTCTTTCTCTTGGGATACATTTCTCTATCTTCTCATTTTGTCTAAGTCTCTGTGCCGGTTTCTGTGTGTTAGGGATGTTAGTTTTGTTTCCTATTCTTGAGGGTAATGGCCTTATGAAGAAGAGGTACTGTAGTGTCCTGCCATGTGATGTTCCCCAAGGCCTGGCACATTCGGCAGTGTCTCCCATGTTTGCTGCATGTGGTCTGACATTTTGTATTGGCTGCTTAATCTTTCAGGTCAGTAGTCTTCAGAGTCTCTCTTTGTGTGTTTTTGGGCAGTGTTTGGTCCCTGGCCTGAATGAGGTACATTATAGCTAGGTGTGCTCTGGTCTGTTTGCGAATTGAGACCTGTTGCCTTTGTCAGCAGAACCGAGGTGCTGCAAAATCCCATGTCAGGAGACACAGTGAGACTAGGATTTGGGGCCAACCTTCTAGAGGAGGGTGCCTACTCTTCTGAACCGGGGGCAAGCATGACTGGGAGGGGTAGTTCTACCAGAGCACAGGAGGTGGGACTTGGTGTAAGCAAGTCAGATACCAAGTGTCTGCACTGTGCTGGTTTCTGCAGGTGGCCTGTGCTTATGATGAGGGTTGGGGAAGGAAATGGTGCCTGCCAGTTCCTTTTTCCTGGAGGGGTCTCTCCGTGAATCTGCTTCTCTGGGTCTTGCACTGAGATGAGAGAAAAACTCCCCACTGTGCACCAGGCACTTGTCAGGTTACTGTTTCCATGCTGTATGTCCATGGATTGTTTGCCTGCCTTCTCTCCAAAAGCAGTGCAGTACCCTCCAGACTCTATTGCAGGCTTTCCACTGACCTTTAAAACTCCAGACTTTAAGCCCAGCTAGTTGCAAGAACTAAAAATATTTGAAATTTGTCTCCTCTCACTTTCCAAGGCAATTGCTATGGGGATTCTTTTCCCTGTGTACTCCCTTGTGCTAGTCACGCCCTTTGACCAGGGCTCTCTCCCCACAACAGCAGGCAAGATCTCTTGGTCTCCCAAAGTTCATCTCTGCACTTGTAACTTCTTCAGTGTAGTCTGTTCTCTACGTTTACTTGTGGAATTTGTTTTGCCAGTGTTCATGTCATTTTCTGGGGTATTTAGGATGCTTTGATTGTTATCTAGCTGTATTCAGGATGAGATGAGCCTAAGGTCCTCTTACTCCCCAACCATCTTCCCAAATTCCACCCAAGTAACTGGTATTAACTCTAAAAATTTGGTAGAATTAACTGGTGAAGCCATGTGGTCTTGGGCTTTTGTCCATTGGGAGTTATTTGATTATCGAGTCAATTTCATTAGTAGTGATTGGTCACTTTAAATTTTCTTTTTTTTTAATTTAAATTATAGTTAGCCAACATACAGTGCAATACTTACTTCAGGAGTAGAATTCAGTGATTCGTCACTTATATATAATACCAAGTAGTCATCACAATAAGTGCCATCCTTAATCACCATCACCCATCTAGCCCATCTCCCAACCACCTCCCCTCATCAACTCTTAGTTTGTTCTTTGTTATTAAGGAAAATCTTTTGGTTTGTTTCCCTCTTTCCCTCTTTCCCCCCTTCTCATATGTTTATCTCTTTTGTCTCTTAAATTCCACATATGAGTGAAATCATATGATATTTATCTTTCTCTGACTTTTTGCACTTAGCATAATACATTCTAGTTCCATCCACATCATTGTAAATGGCAAGATTTCATTCTTTTTGATGCCTGAGTAATATTCCATTGTATACCACATCATCTTTATCCATCCTTCAGTGGAAGGGCAGTTGGGCTCTTTCCAAAATTTGCCTATTGTTGATAATGCTGCTACCAACATTGCAGTGCATGTACCCCTTTGAATCAATATTATTGTACCCTTTGGGTAAAGATCTAGTAGTACAAATGCTGGGTGATAGGGTAGTTCCATTTTTAACTTTCTGAGGAACCTCCACACTGTTTTCCATAGTGATGGCACCATTTGCATTGCCACCAACACCGTTAGAGGGTTCTCCTTTCTCTGCATCCTCACCAACATCTTTTGTTTCCTGAGATGTTGATTTAGCCATTCTGACAAGTGTGAGGTGGTATCTCATTGTGGTTTTGATTTGTATTAGCCTGATGATGAGTGATGTTGATGTTTTTTCATGTATATTTAAGCAATTTTTATGTCTTCCTTGGAGAACTGTCGTTCATGACTTCTGCCCATTTCTTAACTGGATTATTTATGTTTTGGGTGTTGAGTTTGATAAGTTCTTTATAGATTTTGCATGCTAACCCTTTATCCGATATGTCATTTGTAAATATCTTCTTCCATTCCATAGGTTGCCTTTTAGTTTTGTTGTGTCCTTTGCAGTGCAGATTTGATCTTGATGAAGTCCCTAGTTCATGCTTGCTTTTGTTTCCTCTGCCTCTGGAGACCTGTCTAGAGTAAGAATTTGCCCGACCAACATCAAAGAGATTGCTGTTCATTCTTCTGCATGTCGCTGTCCAGTTTTCCCAACACCATTTGCTGAAGGGAATTTTTCCATTGGATATTCTTTCCTGCTTTGTCAAAGATTAGTTGGCCATATATTTGTGGGTCCATTTCTGGGTTCTCTATTCTATTCCATTGATCTATGTGTCTGTTTTTCTGCCAGTAACATACTGTCTTGATGATTAAAGCTTTGTAATACAGCTTGATGTCCAGAATTGTGATGCATCCCACTTTGCTTTCCTTATCAACCTTACTTTGGCTATTTAGCATCTTTTATGGTTCCATACAAATGTCAGAATTGTTTGTTCTCTGAAGAATGCTGGTGTTATTTTGATAGGAATTGCATTGAATGTATAGGTTGCTTTGGGTAGTATTAACATTTTAGCAATATTTGTTCTTCTAATCCATGAACATGGAATGTCATTCCATTTCTTTGTGTCTTCTTCAATTTCTTTCATAAGCTTTCTATAGTTTTCAGCATATACAGATCGTTTACCTCTTTGGTTAGGTTTATTACAAGGTATCTTATGGTCTGCTGTGAGGTTGTAAATGGGATCGATTCCTTGATTTCTCTTTTTCCTGCTTCATTATTGGTGTACAGAAATGCAGCATATTTCTGTATATTGGTTTTATATCCTGTGACTGCTGAATTCATGCATCAGTTCTAACAATTTTTAGTGGAGTGTTTTGGGTTTTCATAGAGTATCATGTCATTTGTGATGAGTGAAAGTTTGACTTCTTGCTTGCCAGTATGGATGTCTTTTATATTTTCTTTTCTGATTGCTTAGGTTAGGACTTACAGTATTATGTTGAACAACAGTGGAGAGGGTGGATATCCCTATTGTGTCACTCACCTTAGGGGAAAAGCTCTCAGATTTTCCCCATTGAAGATAATATTAGCTGTGGGTCTTTCATATATGGCCTTTATCATGTTGAGGTATGTTCCTTCTATTCCTGCTTTGCTGAAGGCTTTTATCAAGAAACAGTGCTGTACTTTATCAGATGCTATTGATAGAAAGATGAAGTTCTTATCCTTTCTTTCATTACTGTGGTGTATCATATTGATTGATTTGTAGGATTGGTCTACCCCCGTTACCCAGGAATAAATCCCAGTTGATGATAATGAATAATTTTAATATACTATTGAATTTGATTTGCTAGTATATTGTTGAGAATTTCTGCATTGAATTCATCAGAGTTATTGGTCTGTAATTCTTTTTATTTATTTATTTATTTATTTATTTATTTATTTATTTAACTTTATAGTTTATTGTCAGGTTGATTTCCATATAGCACCCAGTGATCTTCCCCACAAGTGACCTCCACAATAACCATCACCCCCCATTACATTTCCCCCTTCCACTTCTGCCCTCAGTTTGTTTTCAGTATTCAAGAGTCTCTCCTGTTTTGTCTCCCTCCCTCTCCCTAACACTTTTTCCTCCTTCCCCTCCCCATGGTCCTCAGTTGGGTTTCTCCTGTTAGACCTATGAGTGCAAACATATGGTATCTGTC
>JAQQST010002408.1:0-10108 GCA_028646485.1 Cryptoprocta ferox
GCTTCTACTGGCTTTTACTTCCTTACAACTCTAAGGTAGCTGAAAAAACAGATGTACTGACACATTTGAAATTCCAAAATCTGATTTATACCCCAAACAGAAGTATTCCCAGTATCTGTTTTCCAAATTCAGAAAGTGTATTCCTAAGTTCTTTTAAAGTTTTACGTACATCTAGCCGGCTTTCAAAGTCACTTCTCATGTGTTTTAAACGGGGACAGGCCCTCTAATAGCACACAACTTCACATATTGCCAGTTTCTCCTTTGTTCAAAATAACGTACCAGGTAATTTGCATTAAAGAACGGTTTTGATTCAGCAGTGTGCACTGCCTCTTTTGAGATTATCTATGTTAGTAGTTGGTAAAATGTTAATTTGTGAGGAAGTGGTTGTAATGTAGCCAACGCGATGCAGAAACTGAGGCCAGATGTGGTAAAGTAAAAAAGCCTTTGTTGGGAGCTTTCTCTGGCGAGGTTCCCTGGTCCATACAGAAAGGGGCCAGGGAAGTCGTGCCCGGGAGTGGGGTAGTGCGTTTTTATGGCTTTGGCTTGGGGAGGATATGAAGTATTGACATGTTTATGTAAGGTGGTTTGTTGGTAGCTCTTTCTTGTTCCAGGGAGGACGTGTCCGTTGTTCAGGGCGGACAGGTTTGATGGATGGTTCCCGTGAAGGTCTCCGAGTGGGGGGTGATGAGGTAGTGAGTGGTTTCTTGTTATCTGGGTGCCTGCAGGTCATACCTGCCTCCGCTGCTGCCAAGCATCCCGACCTTTTTGGTATGTTGGGTGCCACTCAAATCTGGCTGCTTCCTCCTGGAGGGGGCTGTGTGGGGACTCATCTGCGGTCGGGATTTCGGTCGGGAGGCGGATATAAGGGTGCAGTAGGAGCTGATTGACTGTGACCTGGGAGACCTCATGGATCTGTTCCTGGAGAAACTCTACAATGCAAGGAGCCAGCATTAATAAAAGGCAAAGGATTAGGAGGGGCCCTAGAATTGGCCCTAACCGGGTTAGGAGAGTGGAGTGCCACCAGTTAGTTATGGGGTTTGGCTGCTGTTGGCGATGTTGGAGGTCCTCCTTGAGTGTTGTGAGGGCGTCGATTTTGGTTTCGACCACCCCGGATTTGGTGATGTAGCAGCAACATTCTTCCCGGAGGAAAAGGCATGTTCCCCCTTTGCGGTGAGAAGATCAAGGGCACGGCGATTTTGGAGGGCCGCTTGAGCAACAGAGGTGATCTGGCATTGGAAGGATGCCAAGGACTCTGCTGAGGCCTCAACTGCCAGCTGAAGTTTTCCAGCGAGGTCCCTAGAGGTGCTGGTGGAGTGAACGAGAGCCCCGCTACCCAGCCCCGCAGCCACCAGAGATGAAGCCAGGGAAACCCCTACAACGAGGGCTAGGAACACTGCACGTTTGGGTCGAGTTGGGGCTGGGTGTGGTGAGGAGAGGAGGAGAGATTCACCTTTGCCGTATAGAGTGAGTTGGGGAACCAGGGAGACAGGAACACACGAGAGAGTTTGATTTGAGTTGAGCGTTTTGGAAAGGGTGCCGTTACACCAAAAGAGCCCGCCGGGAGAAGCATAGTGGGGGGCAGGGTTGGTGAGGGTGGTGTTGCAGATGGCCGGGTTGGGGGTCGAGTAGCAGACAGGAAACTGTAGAGCTAGGGGGTCCTGGAGTAAGGGGATGTTGTGAAGGCCAGTTTGAGATGCATAGAGGTGGGCGCTGGAGAAGTGGAGTCAAAGGGCGGGGGCAGGGGGACCGCAATTAAAGGAGGGCGATTTAAAGCAGCACACATACAACAGTTGGAAAGGTTTGTAATGCCTGTGATATTGGCTAATTGGGTTCCCCGGCGAACTAAGGCGAGCCAAGAGAAGGGATCTCTTTGGGAAGGGGGACGAGGCTGTAGATTGGTTAACAAGGCCTTTTCCTGACGATGGATGGCCTCAGATTGGGTATTGAGGGAGGAAAGGACTTCCGGGATAACACGAGTGTATGTACGGAAAACTCTGAGAGAGCCTGTGGGATAGGAGTCGGTGCTCCACCTGTATATTTTTCCCTCAACCCCCTTAACCTACGTGTTGTCCAGGGGTCAGGATGTTTAGGCAGTATTCTGATCTGCCATTGGTGGTAAGCCAATGTTGATGACGGAGAATACCCCGGGTGTCTAATTGGACTACGTGGATCTTACAATAAATGTAGGGGCAACCGCCATTTGTCTGGACCCACTTGGTGCGACAAGACTGGTCAGTCTGATCATAAGTGAAACAGATTGCCGGGTTGGACCACCCCCGGGTGGCTGAGTGGAAAGCAGAAAACTTTAGGGAGATGGGAGTTTGGCAACCCTCAGGTTGGCAATCTGCATAGGTTAAGAGTTTAGTAAAGGTAGTTTTGTCTTGGGACCATGCCTCCTGTAAATGGAAATGCCAATGGAAGGGGTTAGGAGGTTTGGGGGTTGTGAGTGGCCCTGTGGGGGTCTCTTTGGCAGCCTGGTATAAGGGTTTGGCCAGGATGGCAAAATTGGGACTCCAGTGTGGAAAGAACCCTACCAGTCCCAGAAAGGAAAGGATCTGATCTGCAGTTTGGGGCGGTTGGTGACCCCACAGAAGTTGGATGCGATCGGTGGTGAGTCCCTTGGACGTGGGGGTTAGGGAAATTCCTAGGTATGTGACAGTGGGAGTACATAGTTGTGCCTTAGATGGAGAAATGCAGTAGCCCCGTGTGCCCAAAAAGTTTAGGAGAGGGGCGGTCCCTTTTTGAGAGTGATGAAGGGAAGGGCTACAAAGTAAGAGGTCATCCACGTACTGGAAGAGGGTATTTGGCTCTAGATCGCAGGACATGAGGTCTCTGGTGAGGGCCTGTCCAAACATGTGGGGGCTGTCTCTAAAACCCTGTGGAAGGACCGTCCAAGTAAGCTGACAGGAGGTGCGGGTGTCAGGGTCCTCCCGAGTGAAGGCAAACAGAAAGTAAGAGTCTGGGTGTAGAGGCACCGTGAAGAAGGCGTCTTTGAGATCAAGGACGGTAAAGTGTGTGATGCAAGGGGGGCTGTGAGAGAGAAGGGTGTAAGGATTGGGGACGACTGGGTGCAGGGGCACTACTGCCTCATTTATGAGGGGGAGGTCCTGGACCAGCCGGTAGGCCCCTGAGGGTTTGTGGACAGGGAGAATGGGGGCATTGCAAGGGGAGTTAGTAGGAATAAGGAGCCCTGTTCTAATAGGTGGATGATGATAGGCTTAAGGCCCCGTCTCTGGGCTTCTGATATGGGGAACTGGGCCTGCGAGGGAAAGCCAGCTCCCTGGTTAAGGCGAACAAGGATGGGTTGGTGGTGAGTAGCGACCACTGGTTTGGAAGTGTCCCAAACAGACCGGTTGACAGGGTCGGGGAGGGAAGAGGTGTGAGAGTCAGGATCTGGAGAGAGAAGAGGCATCAGTAAGAGAGTGGTTTGAACAGAAAGAGGGCGGATACAGAGGCCCACAGTTTTTGGAGGAGATCACATCCCAGGAGAGGAATGGAACATGACAGAATAACAAGGAAGGAGTGGAGAAGGGGAATCCATCAAGTGAGCAAGAGAGTGGAAGGGTTTTAACTGGGCAAGAGGAGGTGCCGTCAATCCCCACTACTGAGACTGGTGAAGGGAGAGTAGGGCCCGAGTGAGACGGCAGAACAGAAAAGGTAGCCCCCATGTCCACAAGGAAGGAAATGGACTTACCCGCTACCTGGAGCGTTACCCTGGGCTCAGCGAGAGTGAGGGGGGTACCTGAGTCAGGGCTTCGTCAGTCGTCCACCAACCCCAGGAGTTCGAGTGGGGGGATTGTCTGGTCAGATGGTCCCCCTCGTGGAGGCGCCGACGACGACGATCTGACTGAAGGACAATCTGACTTCCAGTGCCTCATCTGTCGGCAGGCCGGGCAGGGCCTGGTTGGGGTCCCCGGGTTGGGACATTGCTACCACATTTGAAGCAAGCCCCTGGTGGGGTGGACTTTGTGGGGACCCCCATTTGTCGGCCCCCAGGGCCTGCCGGCCTCAGGGCTGCCACCAAGGCCTGGGTTTGAAGTACTACCTTCCGTTTTATGTGAGCCTGGCGACAGGCTTCAGCCGTCTCCTCCTGAGCGTTAAAGACTTTAAATGCCATTTTCACCAAGTCCTGTATTGGGGTTTGGGGGCCCTCTTTTGCCTTTTTTTTAGTTTTTACGGATGTTTGGAGCTGACTGGGTAATGAGGTGGGTAGCAAGAACTGTGGCTCCGGTAGGGGAAGTGGGGTCAAGGCGGGTGTATTGAGTGAGCACCTCAGTGAGATGGTTTAGAAAAATAGGGTTTGGAGAGAGAAAGGGACGTGGACCCGGATCACGCCTTCAGCCCCAGCGACCTCCCTAAGAGGGCAGAGGAGGTTAAGGTCTGGGGTCGTTTGGGAGCAGGTCCGGGTGGCCACAGGTGGGGGGGGTTTAGTGGAGCCGGTGGAGGAGTGAGGGGGTGTGGAGGTGGGTGGTGTAGGTAGTGGTGGGGCAGGTTGTGGGGGGGGGCGAAGGAGGTGGGGGATCAGGACCAGGGTATGTTGGTGACGTAGGACGGAGAGGGGGAAGTGACAGAATTTGGGAGGGTCAGAGAGAGGTGATGGAGTGGTTTTGGCCTCTCTGGTAGGGGATTAAGGAGTAGGGGGAGGGGCAAGTGCGTAGATCCCAGAAGGCCTGAATATATGGGACCTCAGGCCATTTAGCCATCCTCCAATAGAAATTGTCCAGATCGGTTAAAATTTGTAAGTCGAAGGTCCCCTTGGGTGGCCATTGAGACTGGTTGTCTAGTTTGTATTGGGGCCAGGCCTCAGTGGAGAAAAAGATGAGGCATTTACATCTAAGATCCTGCGAAAATTCCTACCGGTTGAAATTAACAAGAAGGCAACCCAAGGGGGTCTTTGGGTCAAATTTAGAATGAGTTGTTCCCATGGTCTTTTCACCCAGCAAATGGAGACAGACAACAGGTGTCCCGGAGTCTGCAATTCCATTCGCGGACAGAGGAGAAAGAGCAGTGGAGGACTAAGGACGTCTCCCCAGTCAACCAGGCCTAGAGTCAAAAATGACGGGGGATATCCCTGACGTGGCCGCGTTTGCGGACAGGGGTCCCGGGGAGAGGGTGGGAGACCAGGGAAGAAATCAGCCAGCTGTCCCTTTAAAACAGGGAGGATCTCCTTGCAAGGGGAGAGGGGAATTAGGTGCCTCTTGGCTTTGGCAGGTCGGTATAAGCCCTGACACGGATCAGGCCCTGGGCCTGATTCTGCCTTGAGTCTTATGAGGTTACCATGGAACCACAGGTTGGGGCCCAGACAGACTACGTAGGAGAAAATCCGGTGGAGTCACACACACATGCCGTTCACACAAGCTCTTACCCTGTTAAAATATTTGGAGAGGCGAGGTCCTTGTTGAGGGAGAGGAGTGGCCCCCTCAAAACTCCTCCCAGGTTTTGGGACCATATGTAATGTAGCGAATGCGATGCAGAAACCGAGGCCAGATGTGGAAGTAAAAAAGCCTTTATTGGGAGCGCTCTCGGCTGAGGTTCCCTGGTCCCTACAGAAAGGGGCCACCGAAGTCGCGCCCGGGAGCGGGGTGGTGGGTTTTTATGGCGTTGGCTGGGGGGGTATGAAGTATTGACATGTTTACGTAAGGTGATTTGTTGGTAGCTCTTTCTTGTTCCAGGGAGGACGTGTCCGTTGTCTAGGGCGGACAGG
The DNA here is from genome assembly GCA_028646485.1 of Cryptoprocta ferox. Classification (NCBI taxonomy): domain Eukaryota; kingdom Metazoa; phylum Chordata; class Mammalia; order Carnivora; family Eupleridae; genus Cryptoprocta; species Cryptoprocta ferox. The sequence continues at coordinate 5,705 of JAQQST010002408.1, forward strand.
TTTGATGAATGGTTCCCTTGAAGGTCTCCGGGTGGGGGGTGTTGAGGTGGTGACTGGTTTCTTGTCATCTGGGCGCCTGCAGGTCATACCTGCCTCCGCGGCCAAACAATGGTTCCAGGAGCATTCAGTCTCGGTGCCCTTGGTGTGTATCTACGTCTTTACAGGTAGTTTTTACAACAGAAATGAGAAGATCCCATGTGGTTGCGGAATTAGAAAAAAAAATGTATTTATACTTTGTATCCTATTTTAAAAGGTTATTCTATTTATATTATAGAAACGGACGTTTTAGATACCTGAGATTGTGAGCTGAACACAGATCTGGCACAATGATTTTGGGAAGGGGACATAACTTCTCCCTTTATCTAGGCTGCCATAATTGTCCATTACTGTATCTCTGGCCAAGAGCAGGTTTATATCAGTACCATGTTGCCAGTTAATAATTACCTAACCTAGACCATATTCATTTTTTTTAAGAGCAAAATGATGTAATACAGCTTCACTGCAAGGTAAAAGGTGAACAACCAGGAAAACCTACTGCATGTAATCATCCTCTACATGTAGAAGTGTGTTTTTAGTCTAAAGAGTAAAACAGGTCTCTGTAAAATGTTATTTAATCCTGTATCATATTTTATTTAACATTATGGCTGATACTTTGTGTTTAACTTTCCCTCATGTAAAATACTTGAGGTAAGTAATTAAACTTTACATTGCTCAAGGCAAAAACACATGACAACGCATATCCTAACATGGCTTTGCATTTCTTTCTTACCTTGTAAGAAACTGTACAGCTGAGGGGCCTGGGTGGCTCAGTCGGCAAGGCATCCGACTTCGGCTCAGGTCATGATCTCATGGTTTGTGGGTTCAAGCCCCGCGTCAGGCTCTGTGCTGACAGCCGAGAGCCTGGAGCCTGCTTCAGATTCTATGTCTCATTCTCTCTCTGCCCCTCCCCCACTTGTGCTCTGTCTCTGTCTCTCAAAAATAAATAACTGTAAATATAAATAAAAACAAATTAAAAAAACTGTACAGGTGAAGCAAAAAAAAAATAATAAAAACAAAACAAAAAAGGAGGGGGGATACGAAGTTTAATGCTCATTTCTGTTGCACCTACATTCATTTTTTTAAATGTTTGTTTATTTTTGAGAGAGAGAGAAACAGAATATGAGTGGAGAAGGGGTAGAGAGAGAGGAAGACACAGAATCTGAAATAAGCCCCAGGTTCTGAGCTGTCAGCACACAGCCGGACACCAGGCTCAAACTTCAGAACAGGGAGAACATGACCTAGGCTGAGGTCAGATGCTTAACCAATTGAGCCACGCAGACACCGCACTACATTCATTTTTCTAATGTAAATTCTAGGAGACTGCGTTGTACAGAATGGGTGAATTACACTGAGCAGACACCAAACAAATGTCCGTCCCCCACTTAAGGTGGGAAGTGTAAAACATTCCTCAGGTACTGTGACTGCCTGAGAACAGAGGCAGGGAGAAAAGAAATGGTCAGCTGAATTGGAAAACAAAGGCAAAAGGAAACATAGATAACATCAATTACAGTCATGTTGGATATGAAACTCCACTAGAGTTTGTAACTGTTTTTTTTTTTGTTGGTTTGTTTTTTAATAAAGAGAGTGTGAGCAGGAGATGGGCAGAGGGGGAGAGAATCTTAAGCAGGCTCCACACTCGGCCAGGACCATGACGCAGGGATCAATCCCATTTCAGGCACAGTCACCCCTGTGCCACCTCCACAGTAAGGAGCCAGCCAGACATCTCTCTCCCTCACCCCCTATGGAGATCAAGGTTCCAGGAACAGCCCTCTCCCCACCACTGGGACCCTTCCCCAGCCTGGAGAGTTCATCACTATGTAAGGAAAGCTCCTCCTGCCCCTCCAAGGACTTCTGATTAAAAGATGTTTCTAATGTCGGGGAGAGAGAATACGATGGGGATGCTGCCCTCGAAGAAAGGGCTGGGGAAAAGTGTTTATACAAGGTTCTAATTAACCACTTCTAAGGGTGCACCCCCTCAAAACTACTGCATTTTTTTATGGAAAAAAAAATTAAGCCCTTTAGAGGAAGTAGAGAGATTTAAAAAAGCCACATTGGAGCTCCCTCCACCCACTAAAAACAAAACCAACCAACCAAACAAAAAAGCCCCACCCAACTTTTACATTATTTGGAGGAGGGAGGTGACAGGAAAGGGGATTTAAGATTCTGGGAGAGCTCTGGGGATAGAATAGGGTGCCAAATCTGTCTCTTCCAGCCCCCCATTAGTGACTGAATCAACTCCCCACCCCCCTCAGCTGTCCCATCCCCAGTTTATTGCTACTAATCTCTCCTGCTGCTTCCTCAGTGTCGCTGTTGTAGGCCACCCCAGCTCAGCCAATGACCCCTTTCCCTCTGAATGTCAGTTTTGTGTTTTTAAAAGTCACCTGCGTAGTTGATGTCAGCATATGTGTATTTGGTGGGGAAACATATTTTGGGGATTCCTGTGGTAGGTAATAGAGGAAGAAAGGGCACTGTTCTTCTTCCTCCCTGGGCCTGAGCTGAAATAAGAGCCAGACACTCAACCAACTAGCCACCCAGGCGCCCAGTTTGTAATTGTCTTAATGATTTACAAGAAAAACATATTAATAATAGACCTCCAGGAACCTACAGACTCAATTTCCTGGAGCCTTAAGGTCACCCTCCCCTCTGTAGGACGACAGAAAACCTTCTATTAGTGTTCATAATCTCAATGTGGCACTTTCTGTCCACGGGTTCTGTACCTGTGCTTTAATAAAATCACCCTGTTTTGCACCAAAAACGTATCAAGAATTCTTTCTTGGCCATTGGCTTGGAAAGAATTCATTTTCACATCAGTCCCTACCAGTTTGTGCCTGTGCAGAATTTTCTACGTATGTGCCAGAACCTGGGATGCCGTTCCAAGTCATCCTCTAGTGGCTGGGGAACACTGAGAGGATGCCCAGGGACCAATCCCATGGCCCATCAAAAGCCCCAGACAAAGAGCACAAACCCAGAAGTCCAGACATGAGGCTGGCTGGCAGGAAGTGCAGGCAGCACTGAGACAGGGCTGTGGCCTGATGTTTGGTGGAGGCAGGGCTTTGGAGAGAGGCAGAAATGGATCCAAAGTCCAGCTTCCCTGGAAAACACACACACAAACCAAAATAAGAATTGTCTCTGAATGACAGATTGTTTTCAGATGAATTTTCATGCCCTTTCCTATTTTGTGAATTTCTATTTTCAACATTTTGGAACAATGAACACATATAAATAGTAATCAAAAATTTTTGGAAGAGAGAAGAAAAATGATTATCACTCCCAGGATATGAATTGGATTACAGAAGAAATAAGTATGGCTATCTATTCTAGGACATCCTTCTTGATATAAATAAAACATACTAGACATATAACGTGCCATCTGGAAACTACATAAGGAAATAAAATCCATGCAAGTAGTTTTTCACATTAAGTTTGATAGTTTCCATGCATCACTTGACCTAGTGATGACAAAAATCATCAGCTCTATGGAAGTGAGTTCCTGCTGCCCCTAAATACCTGTTTCTAATGAATGATGCTAAATAAAGTATAAATGTTATCTAATAAGGTTTCCATGACTCATTACACATTATGAACATGAAAACGTTATCCTGCTGGTCTTTCAGATCTCCCACATAATACACACTTCATAGATCTCACTTCTTGAAAAAAAGCCTTATAAATTTCATATTTGTATTTCCGTTCTAAAACTACTGAGAGAAGCACACTGAAGTGGTACCATATGAAAAAATACATTTGAAGAAAAATGGATATTGTATGTATTGTACTGTAGCAAAATGAATACTAAAATAGGATATTCACTCACTTCCTTTCACTTACTATGTCCTTCCAAGTCCATTACACAACCCACATCCTGTATTTTTTTTTTTTTTTCTTTTTTCCTAGTGGGACAGGGGAACAGTGAAAACAGCAGCCAGGGCATTTTGGCCCATCAGAGCCACTAAAAAAAAAAAAAAAAAAAAAGTTTAGGTCAAGCCAGGAACCACATTAGTTACTGTGGACCATCCGCGAACTTCATCTATGCTCTGCCTGACTCTCTGGAAATTTCCTAAGTGGCCATGAGAACCCAAGAGCCCGGGAAATGCCACTGCCCCAAATGGGAATCTCAAGGGAAGCTTTCTAGGCCTGCCCTTTGGAAAGGCTCCTGCTGGACTAGAAGCCGCTGAGAAGGAGATGCGCACACTGAGAAACGACAGCAAATATTCTAAGTCCTGCGGCGGCGGGAGGGGGGGGGGCAGGGGACGCCTTGTACCATCCCTGAACATTTGTACAAAAGGGATAAAGGAAACTTGAAACACACACTTGGAAACCTTAGCTCACAGCCAGCTCAGTCAAAAGGTCACAAGATCGAAGGGA
>JAQQST010002409.1:0-10108 GCA_028646485.1 Cryptoprocta ferox
GGTTTCCCTTTGTATGTTAGGGCCCTTTTTTCCCTAGCTGCTTTCAGAATTCTCTCTTTGTCTTTATATTTTGCCAGTTTCACTATGATATGTCGTGCCAAAGGTTGATTCAAGTTACGTCTTAAGGGGGTTCTTTGGGCCTCTTGGATTTCAATGTCCATTTCTTTCCCCATATTTGGGAAGTTTTCAGCTATAATTTGATCCAGCACCCCTTCAGGACCTTTTTCTCTTTCCTCATCTTTGGGAATTCCTATGATACGGGTATTGTTCCGTTTGATTGTATCACTCAGTTCTCGAATTCTCTTTCTGTGTTCCTGTATCAATTTCTGTCTCTTTTTCTCGGCTTCCTCTTTTGCTATAACTGTGTCTTCTAATTCACTTATTCTCCTCTCTGCCTCTTCAATCCGTGCAGTGGCTGCCTCCATTTTGTTATGCACCTCATTTATTAACTCATTTATTAGCCTTTTTTAACTCGTCACAGCTATTTTGAAGGTCCCTAGTCTCTGTATCAATAACTTCTTTGATGTTTTTTTTTTCAACTCCAGCAATTAATTTTATGACAATTTTTCTAAATTCTTGTTCAGTTATGTTGTTTAAATGTGTTTTGAGCAGTTATGTGGCTGTGACTTCTTCCTGGAGTTTCTTTAGAGGAGAGTTCTTTCCTTTCGTCATTTTGGCTAGCTTTCTCTCCCTTGTCAGTTTTAAAATCTCGTTATGCACTGTGCACCTAGTAGTACTGCTCTATTAAAGGAGGCTCATTGACTGTCCAGGGCCTGTCATTTCAGAAAGTGTTCTTTTAATGGTGTCTCTCTGTTTCTCTTGTTGTGCCTTTGATTATTTTACTTCCCTGGTCAGTGATATTTAGGACTCTCCACCATGTGTACTTTGGCTTGTTTCTTGAGGTAGCCTCAAGCATCTTTGAGGTTGTCTTCTTTCTGGCATCTGGTTCTTCTTTTCCCCACTTGCAAATCTGAGTATTATCCCTTCAGTCCTTCTCAGTTCAATCCATGCAGGCGGGATATGATTACAGAGCTCCTTACATCTCTTCCATCTTGTCCTCCCTCTGTATTTATTTTATAAAATGAACTTGAAATACAAAATTAAATTGAGCAGTTTCAAGGAAATATTTATTATCAAAACAAACTCTATAATTTTTTAAAAAGAAGATTAAGCAAGTCAATTACATTATGGAAAAACATAAGCAAACTAATTCTAAAATAAGCACAACTCCTCTCCAAAGTCAAGACATCTCTATAGTGTGTATTTATTTTATTTAATCAATTGATTTATTTTCATTTTAAAAGTTTATTTATTTATTTTGAGAAAGAGATTGAGCAGGTTAGGAGAAGATAGAGAGAATCCCAAGAAGGCTTCACACTGTTAATGTAGAGCCTGATGTGGGGCTTGAACTCATGGACCATGACATCATCAACTAAGCCAAAATCAAGAGTCAGATGCTTAACTGACTGGGCTATCCAGGTGCCCACAAAGTCAAGACATTACTTTTTTTTTATTTTTTACTTTTTATTTTTATTAATTCATTCATTCATTCATTCATTTATTGTCATGTTAGCTAATATACGGGTAGTCTTGAAGGGTAGGAAGACTGCCAATCCAAGGGAAACAGTGTGCTTCTTTGATATGCTGGCGAGAGTGAAAGTCTTATGGAAAGACATATACAGTATAACTGTGTTTCTGTCTTTGATAATTCATATTACTGCCTTTCAAAGTTTACAGGTGGATTATCTTTTGCTTATGCTTTCTACCTGTATTACTACACAGCTACTTTGAATGCTGTTTACTTGGGCTTTAATCTTTCCTCTGCAGCCTTTACCTTAAAAATTGTTTATATTCATACCACATTTCCCAGTTGATTTGGAGGCCCATCAAACATGCAGGTTTCATGTCATTTTTGTAGGAGTTTTACAGATTAATGGTTAAGTTATTTACTTCCCTGGTTTCTCAATTTACAAGGTTTAGCTTTTAGAAAAATTCTTAAAATAATAACACAAAATATATAGTGTGATTCCTTTTGTATCTAAAAATGGGATATAATGTATATATATACATATATAATGTATATGCTTAGAAAACTTTTCAAGAGATGCAAAAGAATATATGTAACATACTTAACATTAACAGTGATTACTTCTGGGAAACTGGGGAAGGAGAGGGGAATTTGATACTCTCACAGTTTTTCAAAAATTTTTACTGTATATGCATTAATATTGAATAAACTAGACAGATATATAAAAATATTTTAAGGTAACATATTTGCATCTTAATATGGATTCTGGACATAATGTAAGGAAGCCATTTTTACAATAGACATTTCAGGCATCTTTTCAGTTCAATAGGCAATAGAATTTTGAGCAAGCATAGTTGTGAAGACCTTGAATCATGAAAGCACGGGTTTGGCCTCCATGGAAAGTATTCTATGCTCAGTATGAGATGTTCACATGCAAAAACACTTTGTTCTTATGAAAAAGCAGAGGTAGTCAATAAAAATCAGTGACTAAAAGGATGAACCCATGTTGCCCACTCCCACATCGGTCATGTTTAGTTGTAATCATTTCTTTGATATTTCTCACTCCAAAAGGCATAGGCGTGCATGGAGAATTGTGTAGGTCTGTTTTCACAGTCTGATACCAACTACTTCATTCAGTCAAAATTTCTGTTTTAATATCATGGACATTAAATAATTGGTTTATCAACTAGGTTTTCTACCTTTCCTTTGTTTCTTGTAGTATCAAATGAGTCGATTATAAGGCTGCCATTTAGTTAATTTGATAAAGTAATATTTAAGTCAGTGATTACTGAAATGTATTTTCCCAGATCAGCAGTAATGAATAATGAGTAAATTATTTAACATTCCAACCACTGTTTTACCATCAAATGTATATTCCTAATTAGACTGTAAAAGGAGAAGTTATATTAATGTTTTATAAATCCTTCTCTATGAAAAGACTTTAGAAATTGTCTGATATAATTTTACCCTATGACAATTCTGCCAGGTGATTATTCATTGATGCTCAAATTCTTGCGGTGGCAGAAATCTCACTTCCTGACCATAGTGATAATCTCATAGAAGCTGATATATGTACACTCTGTTCTTTCATTCATCACAAATTAGTTAATTAATTAAAAATTGTAAATGGGTTTCAATAACTTTTGAGGGACTAGTTTCTACTATTAATTACTCATCTGGTCATTTACTTTGGATACATGTGATTGTAAAAATCATATTCAAGTTTATATTCTTTCTGTACCTGTGAGATGTTTAAACAATTAATGCACAAAATTTCTCAGCTACTTTTAAGCTCCCCAGATTAGGCTTTATGAAGAACTTCGTGTAATAGTTAATAAACAGAAAAAGATTAATAGCAATTTCATTGACAACAATTAAGTTTGCATATTTATTTCAGCTGAAATCATGTGTTTAAAAGTAATTCTTATTCTAACTTTAATTCCTATTTTTAAGGTGTGTGAGGCTAAATTTTATACTTGTTTAGATTTCTTTTCTGAACAACATTTCAGGCATTTAGTGTGGCTGGTGTTAGGGCAGAATCTTGGAGTTATGTGAGTGCTTTGCTACCAAACTTAAGTGAATCATGTGCTGTAAGTTCTTATTTTTAATCTATTAAGTGAAAGAGTATGTGATGAGATATTTGTCATATTGATTACAAAATTAAAAGCTACCTAAACCTATTACCCCTGTTGATATGCTGTAACAATGACATAAAAGGGAAATGGTACAGTATAGTTGTTAATTCCTTGATCTCTGATTTGAGTGTCAGTTACACAAAATCAACAGGGTGACCTTGGTCAACTTATTTTGCCTGCGACTTAACTTCATTAAAATGGGAATGCATGTGCAGACCGTCTCACTTAAACCTTTTCATTATGAATATGCTTCACAGTAAATTTTGAAGTGTGCTTATTGAATGTGTTAATAACTATTTCCTGTTCACCAAGATTAGAGTTTCACAGGTATCTTGTAACATTCTACTGCCTGGAAATGTTGATTTTCCTTTAAAGGATTCCCCACGTGTGCTTGGTTGCACAAATATTTGTTTTCCTTTAACTTAATTTTACTGTGTACCAAACTTCTGTATTCCATCTTTCTTTAAACCGTGGGGATTCTAAGGCAGAATTCCCGAGATGAATGGATTATTGGTCACCAAAGTATAGTTTGGTCATTGAAAGCTGATGTTTGTGCTAGAGCAGCTCTAACTTACTCTAGTGACATTTCAGTAATAACCACAGGACATCACAATGGAATATTTTAAAAATGACACAGGCATATCAAAAGATATTGCTTTCTGATATCATTTTCTTATCTTCATTTTTTGGGGGGGTCAGGTAAGTGAGTAAGATAAAATTAAAGTTGGTAGTCTGCTGAAATTCCAGAATTATAAGGATTTTCTTTCTCTTTTTCAATTCAACAAACATTTATTGAATACCTCCCAGGTACTAACTTTTAACAGGGGGAAATGAAAACTTTTGTTTCAGGCTGCACGTGTTGTTCTGTATGTCTGGATTATACCCTGATTTATAGGAAGATTTTTTTGTGCCTAGATCATAGCCTATTCCAGGGCCAGAACAGGGACTTGGACAGAAGCTGGACAAAAACCTTGAAGGTTTTTGAAAACTCAGTAAGAATAGACCATACTTTTGGCACAGATAAATTCTGCTGATTGTTTCTATTTATGCATACTTACTTTACACAGTACTGAATATTCTACTCCAGTCTTGATGTTATCCTTGATGTTATCCTATAGGGAAATCTAAGTGTGACCATAGTGGTATTCCAGGTTTCGTGCTTGGGATGAGCAGGTGTCGGTAGGAGTGGGGAAGAAACTAAGATGGGTAATGTTTTATCAACCATGTCATGTTTAGCGAACACACATCTGGAAATGAAAATATGTTATATGTGTGTCTCACTTGAGAAGACTATACTTTTTTAGATGAATTAGTTATAGTTCAGTACCTTAGAAAATTCATTATTCAAGTGTAGAGAAAGCCATGTGAAGTTTACAAATCATTGTATTAAAAATAATAGGGGAATATCTATACTTTCACAGAAGAATTGGTTTGTAGAAGGCATCGTAACTTGTCTGCTATGTCACAGAATCTTACAAGACACAGTGAGAAGAGTCAGTTAGGGGGATGCAGAGAAAACAGAAATGAGAGAGGCTTTCAGTGATTCTGCTTCCCCGCATCCAGGATCACACTGTGTTCCTTTGTAATATTATACTTTATTCCTTCTCACAGAATTAATGGGGGAATGCACAGAAACTTTGTTTCCTCTGGTCAAAAATATAAATTCAATATACAAATTTACTATAGAACTTTCAAGATTTGATATGTTTTGCATTGGACAGACATTGGAGAAATATTTGTTTCATATTTGTAACTTCTTCAATGGCATGAACAATATATTTGGGTATTATTGCATAGATTACAGACTTCTCAGTGATATGGAACATATTCAAAGGAAATCTCTTTACAAATACTTCTATAAACATACAAATACTGTCACCAGATAAAATTTCCTAAGAATATATTCTATAATGATTTCAGAGTTTCTGGAAGTGAGGAGGATATAGAATAAATAAGTAAACCAACATAAAAAATAATTTTCCAAGAGACTATTTCTTTTTTTTTAATTTTTTAAATATTCCAGTTAGTTAACATACAGTGTAATATTAGTTTCAGGTGTACAATATAGTGATTCAACACTTTATACAACACTGGGAGCTCATCATAAGTGCACTCCTTAATCCCCATCCCCTATTTCATCCATCCTCCCCATGCTCCTTCCATTTGGTCAGATATCATGAATATCAATTAGTATAAGCATGCCAAAGTTAGTTTTAGAAATTTAGAATTCCTCAGGAATCTAAAGAAATTAGTGAAGAATTGAAAACTGTCATAATTGATTCAATTATTTCTAACCTGTATTAAAAAGACAAAGAAGTAATAAAGGGAAGACTTATTCAAGGAATTAGAAGAGAAAAGTTTGCATATACCCTCAGAAACATTTTGATCATTTTGAACTAATAAAGATTAGTAGAAAAAAGTGATGAATAGTATAAAACAGCTAGTTAGTGGTAATTTTCTATTTCCTTTTTGACTATTTCATTTTTTATTGGGGAGAGGAAATTTTCACATGCAGAAATAGCCCATGATATAAAGAATTTACAGGAGAAGTATGCACTGAGATAACTGTAGATGTCAATAGAAGGACATGCAAAATAAACCCACGGTTCAGGTTAGAGATAGTTTAAAAAAGGAAGGAAAGTATTTATGTTGATGATGACTAAGGAACATCACCAGGTCATTGCTTGTACATTGCCAACAACACTCATAGCTTCATCTGCTGCTTCTGTTTCTAACCCTTGCTTCATTTAATAACGATCAAAAGATTCATTAGAAGCAAATCATTAGTGCTGAACTGCAGTGAGGAGAGCTTAGGATGTGAGGTCTGGGAAGTGCCTTGAACTGACAGGATTCAGAGATGAATGGAAAGACAGGAATTAAAGTTGTTATGGAGAAATCTGAAATATAATGTTTCATGGAGGGAATGTCAACAACAGTGTTCAGGACCCAGTCTTGCTGCCTGTACATCACAAACGCTCGAAGACATGGAGTTAGACAGCGGACCCTGAGGGCAGCCTCTGTAACACGGCAGATTTCAACAGGATGGCACACTTGTTAGGTCTCTTTATCTTTTCTAAATTATGGCTATGTTATTCTGTGGGAAAAGGTGTTATCTGGAGTCTCTCCTATCCTTTTTTATTAAAATTAAAATAAGATATACATGAGTGCTTCAAAAGTCAATTCTGGATTCACATTAGCCTTGAGTGAACCCTCCTTAAACTTGTTGAATTCACTTTCTTGGGTTGTGATAAAGTGACAGGCACGTTATGGGAATTGACAGTGTAATTCACCATATTATGGACAGGATCAAAAATATAGGATACTATATAATAAGAAACTATTATTATCAGGTCATTCATCCATTCATCTATGCATTCACAAACAGTTATTGAATACTTACGATGGACCAGAATTTGTTAGTAAGATACTGTATCTCTTTAGGGAACTCATAGATGTGGTAAGAGTGATATACAGTACAAAGTAGTACCATAAACATTATGCTTGCACAGCATGACCTGAGAGCATAAAGGAATAAGGTCAGTTGCAGCTGTAAGAGGAAACCATCCTCTGGAGGTGTTGCATGAACTGTACTCAGTATGAGAAGCAGTCAGCAGAAGTACAAGCGTGCACATAATGGTTCAGCCATAACAGGCAAGCAGGCAAGAAAATCAATGTTAACTAAAACAGGATTATTCAAGTAGTTCAAGAAAATTGGAAAGTAATTTGTGGGAATAGGGGAGAATCGAGGTGTGAGTCTAGGGATAGACACAGGATACATCGCCTCATATGAAGGAGTCGAAGTGAAGGAGTAGAAGTCACCGAAGGAGTTTAAGCAGGACTATAACCAATCCAGAGGACTCTCCCAGAGGCCATCTTCTTTCTTTTCTCTTACTCTCTTAATTGCTTGCTTCTTTTTCTCTTTTCTCCTGTTCTATCTTTGGCAGTTCCCTCCCTTTTCCTCTCTTTTTAAAATCATCTCCATACTTAATCAAGAAATGTATCTATTCTTTTCCTCTCTCTCTTTCTTACATACATATCTCCAGCAAAAGATAGTATTAAAAATAGAAATATATAAAGGTTACACCTCAAGATGGACCCCTTGTTGAGAAATTTTGCTATGTTGATAGTTTTGGTTGTTGATGAGAAGAGTTGATAACTTACTAGTGAAGTTTCATGTCAGTTTATTCACTGTTTGTGTTCTATGTTTTAATATGCTGTGCATCTTGAATTTTCAGTTTTGTATTTTTTATTCTAAAATTTTAAAATTTTAACATACTGTTATATGAGTTTCAGGGGTACAAAATAGTGATTTGACAATTCTGTACTTTACTCACTGCTCATCAAGTTAAGTGTCTCCTGAATCCCTATCACCTATTTCACCTATCTCCCCTCTTTCCTCTGGCAAACAATTTGTTCTCTGTATTTGAGTCTATTTTTCCATTTCGTTCTCTGTTTGTTTGTTTTGTTTCTTAAATTCCACATGTGAATGAAATCATATGGTATTTATTTTTCTCTGACTGACTTGTTTCACGTAGCATAATACCCTCTGGGTCCATCCATGTTATTGTAAATGGCAAGCCCTATTGCTTTTTTTATGACTAACATTTCATTGTAAATATATATATACACACCACATCTTTCTTATCTCTTTAAGATGGACACTTGGGTTGCTTTCCGTATCTTGCCTATTGTAAATAATGCTGCAATAAATATAAGGGTGCGTGTATGTTTACAAATTAATGTTTTAATTTCCCTTGGGTAAATACTCAGAAGTGGAATTATTTCTATGTATTAAAAAAGTCAGCTACATCCCCTGGTCTTGAAAGTAGTTGCTCTATGAAGAAGAGATATTGGGGTGCCTTATAACATAATGCCCCCTATTCAACAGACCCTGCGCTTCATGAGTGTCTCCTATGTGTGTTGTGTGTGCCATGATGTTTTGAGATTAGTAAATAAATCTTCAGTATATTCACGGGGCACTTTTCAACCTGCTGATCTCTGCTGATCTTTGTTATATGATGGCTCTTTAGGGGTGGGGACTCAGTTTCCTATAGCCTTCATGCTCTCCCAGAGCTAAACCATCAATTTTTAATACACCTGGAGCTAAGCCCCATTGATTGTAAAAACTGGAGAAGTTAAGCTCCACTGGTTTTCACAGCCAACTATTATGGGGACTCATCATCTCAGTGCAGGTCCCGCATCCCTGGTGTCCCTGGTGAGGAGTCTGATCCTCTTATTTCTCTCTGTGTGTGGTGTCTTCCTGTTTGTGGTGAGTCTCCCAAGAGTTTGATTCCAGACCATGTTTCTGCTGCCCCTCATACCCTTTTCCACATGGCCATATTGTATGACTACTTTTTCAAAGGGCTTTTGTGACCAAGAGTGAATTTTTTTCTGTAATGTCAGAATTTGAAACTCAATGACATCTGTTTCTTTCAATAGCTCTGGTGCATCCTTTGATAATTATTTTTCTTTGTTCACTTCAGGTAACACAAAATTAATGAATCAGTCATATTACTCTCCAATGTCTGAATTTGTGTTGCTGGGTCTTTCCTCCTACAGACCAGTGCAGCATTTTCTCCTTGCTTTCTCTACAGTGTTTTATGTAACAATTGTTCTGGGAAACTTCCTTGTTATGTTTACAGTGACTTTTGACCCATACTTACATTCCCCCATGTACTTCCTTTTAGCCAATCTCTCATTTATTGATTTGTGCCTTTCTACCTTAACAGTTCCTAAGATGATTCATAACCTATACTCAGGGCACAAAACCATATCCTTTCAGGGCTGTGTCATCCAGATATTTGCCCTTCATGTCCTGGGTGGATCTGAGATGGTCCTGCTCATCTCCATGGCTTTAGACAGATACATGGCCATATGCAAGCCCCTCCACTACCGGACTATCATGAGCCCACAGATGTGCATTTTGCTTCTGTGTGGTGCTTGGGTTATTGGCCTCATTCATGCAGTGGTCCAGTTAGTTTTTGTTGTCCATTTGCCTTTTTGTGGTCCTAATGAGATAGATAGCTTTTATTGTGACCTTCCTTGGTTTATCAAACTTTCCTGCACAGACACCTACAGAATGGAATTCATGGTTACTGCCAACAGTGGATTCATTTCCATGGGCACCTTCTTCTTATTGCTTATCTCCTATATCTTCATCCTGGTCACTGTATGGAAACGTTCCTCAGGTGGTTTGTCGAAAGCCTTTTCTACTCTGTCAGCTCACATCACTGTGGTGGTTTTGTTCTTCGGACCATGCATCTTTATTTATATGTGGCCGTTTCCCACAGTGCCAGTGGATAAGTTTCTTGCCATTTTGGACTTTATGATTACACCCATTCTGAATCCTATTATCTACACATTGAGGAACAAGGACATGAAGATGGCAATGAAGAGACTGAGTAGTCAACTCCTGAGTTTGAGAATGATCTCCTAAATAACTCAC
>JAQQST010002410.1:0-10106 GCA_028646485.1 Cryptoprocta ferox
AAAAAAAAAAAGTTAAGGGAAAGATTGTGAATTTGGGCGTACTGAAAACACCTGACAGGCATTTGGATGCACAAACCCCGCATCTGGGATAGTCAAGGCCTGAGATCACATTTTAGGGGTGGCGACCCTGCAGGTCAGGTGAGACCTCCCGCGGTGTGGCAATGGCTCAGGTGGTTAGGGTGACAGGTGCTGAGGGTGGAGCCCAGTTGGTGTTTGGAGGGCAGGTGATGGGAGCCCTGGACCCAGGGCCCACGGGAGATTGCCAGGAGATTCTGGAAAACAAGCCGGCCGGGGCGAGCTTCAAAGATGGAACTTTAAAGCCATGCGGAATACTAAGTCCAGTTGAGACTGGCATATATATATATATCTTAGGTTCGAAAACTCTCGGGTGATTGCTGATTGTAGCACAGGTTTCTGTGAAATGGGTAAAGGGATTGGAAATCAGTCTCATTCTCTGGAATGAGATCCGGAGAAGGGAGGTGGTAAAGGTAGGCTGCTCTCAGACGGAATTCACCTGTGAACAAAGTGTGCTTGTTGGGGGGTGGGAGGGTGGTGTAGACTGAGTGAAGGGAGAGATTAACTAGATGGGAAGGTCCTTGAAGGCAGGGCCAGAGTTTAGGCTGAGGTAACGGAGGCACCCAGGGTGTCAAACCCAAGGAGGCACTCACCTACGGGCAGAGAGGGTGCTCCTAAAGTTTGTTGTCCTGGTCCCTTCCCTGATGGAGAGACCAAAGGCCTTGTTTCGATACTTGCTACATGCTTGGGCCAAAAGACAAATTACAGTGGCTGAGAAAAAGGCCATGAGTGTGGGAGTTGACAAAATGGCCTTTAACAGTAGTATTAAGATCTTAGATCTCTTGGATCTTTTTTGTTTTTCACCTTTTTTTTTTTTTTAAGGTTCTTTATCTTTGAGAGAGTGAGAATGAGCAGGGGTAAGGGCCAAAAGAAGGAGAGAATCATAGGACTGTTAGGGCAGAGCCTGACTCGGTCCGTGAGATGATGACCTGAGCCGAGGTCAAGAGTCAGACGCTTCACCGGCTGAGCCACCCAGGCGCCCCTGTTTTTCACCTTTCAATTTAGAAAATTTTCAAATAGGAAAGTTGAACATAGAGACCCAATAATGGTTAACATCTTGTTTAATTATCATCTCTTCTTTGCAGTATCCTTACACTTGTATGTGTTTTTTCCTAAACTATTTGAAAGGAAGTCCCCAGGTACAGTTTGCCCCCAATAGGTTCAGTGTGTATCCTCTGAGAACAAGCAGCTTTCCTGTGTCGTAGACCATTATCACGTCTGAGGAAGTTAGCAGTGGTTCCGATCCCGCCGGCTCATGTTTCTGGCAGCATAGGAGAGCCCCACTGCTGACTGCACTTGGCTTTGTCTTTCCTGTCAGCATCCGGTGCGTGTCTGGTGGTAGATCATCACGGTTTGAAATTGTATTTTCCTGCGTGTCTTCGTATATTTATTTCGAGCCTGTCCAAGGCTCCAGCTCGTAATTTCCATTGGGCGTTTCCTTCTCTTCTTGACTTGTAAGCATTCCCTCTTTTTCAGTTGACCCCTCTGTCGGCCATATGAATTGCAAGATTTTCAGTTAACTCTGGTTTGTCTTTTCGTCGTCTTTATGGTATCTTTCGTTGATAATTGTAACAGATTATTTCTTTACGGTGATCTCTGTTGTGTGTGTCTTGTTTAAAAAAACAAAAAACAAAAAAAAACAAACACAACTATCTGTGCCTACACCAAGGTTATGAAGATTTCTCCTGTGTTATTTTCTGAAAGCTTGATCATTTTGCCTTTCACATCTAAGATTTACGGTGCACCTGGAATTGATTTTTATAGATGGTATGAAATAGTTCTTTCATTTTTCCCCCCTGTGAATATCCTTTTATCTTAGCTCCATTCATTGAAAAGTCTCCTTTAACCAGTCTCCGAAGTAATGCCTTGGTCATCAGTCAGGTAACCATATGTTTCGGTGTCTGTGTATCTGTTCTCATGACAAACCAGTCTTCATTGTTCTTGATAACGATTCTTCATAAATCATATTTCTTTTCCTTCAAAGTGTCCAGCTGTTCTTTGCCTTTTTGCTTTAACAAATACATTTTAGAATCAGTTTATCAGTTTATAACGTAAAGCTTTTAAAAAATTTTCAGTGGGATTGGACTGCTAAAAATAGATCAGTATGGAGAGAACTGACATTTTTATGAAATTGAATTTTCCGGCCCATGAACCTGTATGCCTTTGTTGATTTTGGTTTAATTTTTTTCAGTAATGTTTTATAGTTTTCTCTGGTCATTTTTGATGCTATTATAACTGGTATCTTCTAATTCCTTTTTCTGTTATTGGTATATAGAAATAGTTAATTTTTGCGTATCCACCTTATGTCCAGAAGACTTAGCAAACTCATTTTTGAGATATGGCATTTTTAGGATTTAAAAAATGTACACAATTGAATATTATGCGCACAGGATAGTTTTATTTCTATTTTTTCTAATCCTCATACCTTTTATTTATTTTTCTCAACCTACTGCACTGGTGAGGACTAGTGTTGAGTAGAGTGCACATATCAGATAGATATCTGGTTCCACTTCTCAAGGGACAACTTGGCATTTTCACCTAATGCAATTTTTTTTAATTGGACTGTAGTTGACATACAATATTAGCTTCAGGTTTATAACATAGTAATTCCACAGTTATATACATTATGAAATGATCACCAGGGTAAATCTATCTACCGTCTGTTACCAAAGTTATTACAGTACTATTGACTGTATTCCCTATGGTGTGGCTTTCATCTTCATGACTTATTTTGTAACTGGAAGTTTGTACCTTTTATAACTTTCACATATTTTGCCCATCTCCTCACCCTCTGGTACCCAGCAGTTCTCTGTATTTATGAGTCTTTGGTTGTTTTTTATATTACATATGTAAGACATATGCCTAATGTAGTTTTTTTAAATATCATATCCTAATTTCCTAGTAGTTTTCTTCATGAATCAACTTTTTGATTTCATCAAATGTTTTCTGCATGTAGTAAGATGATCATAAGATTTTTCTCTTTTACTTTATTAATGTAGGAATAACTATTTCAGTGTTAACCAACTTTGCAGTCCTGGAATAAACTCAAGTGTACTGTCCTTTCTATATAATTGTTGATACGGTTTGCTTTTTCTTTGCCAATAGTTCAGGGAGTGATACTGGCTAGTCATTTTCTGTTCCTGTAGTGCCATTATGTGGTTTAGTACTAACATGCTGGTTTCGTGAAACAAGTTGCAGAATTGTGACTCTCTTTTTTATTCTAAGTTGGTATGGGATTGGTATTATTTCTTTTTAAAATTTTTGATATAATTCGCTGATGGAGCCAGCTAGTCCTGGAGTTTTCTTTGTAGATTTTTTAAGAAAAATTTTGTTACAGTTTTTAATTTGTTTGAAAATTACAGGATTATGCATTTTTTCTATTATTATAAGTGATTTTAGAAAGCTGATTTTTTTTTAAGAAATGTATCTGTTTTATCTAAAATTTCAAATTTATTGGATTAAAGCTATTCATAATAATCTGTTTGAATCTTTTAATGTCTTCATGATCTATAGTGATGATCCTTTCTTCATACCAAAATAACCAAAAAAGGTTATTTGTGCCTTTTTTCTTATTTTACTTATAACGTTTATCTGGGTTTTACTGACTTCATTAGTTTTTCCAAAGAACCAACTTTTGGTGTTGTCGGTCGTCCTTTTCCCTTTTATTAATTCTGGCCTCATTTTTTTTTATTTATAGTTTATTGTCAAGTTGGTTTCCATATAACACTCAGTGCTTTTCCCCACAAGTGCCCTCCTCCATGCCCACCTTCCCCTTTCCCCCTCCCCCTTCAGCCCTCAGTTTTCAGTATTCAAGAGTCTCTCATGATTTGCCTCCCTCCCTCTCCCTAACTCTTTTTTATAATCATCTAACTCAAGTCTTTGGTTTTAATTAGCTCTTCTTTTTCCAGCTTTTTCAGATGGATACATTGATTTTCAACCTTCTTTTTATATGTGCATTTTTTATGACATTGTTAAATTAGCATTTGTTAAGTGGAACACGGTGCTGAATGGTGAACACAGTTCAACAATAGGCTGTAGAGAAACTGAACCAGGTCCTGGAGGAGATAGTGGCATACCTTGAGGGGCCACATGGGGAGAGAGAAGACAGGACTCCAGGATGGATGTTTTGGGCTTCTTAGTGTAGAGCTGGATTAATCAATTCATATCCGAAGAGTGGGTTTTGGTAGCTCCAGGGGATCTTATTTAAGGGGAACACAAGGGGAAGGACCTTGGAGGTGAAGGAGATGGTTGATCACAAGGGCCCCTGGGGAGCTGACATTTGCTTGTCATCTAGGGGGCTGGGGGCTATTGTCTAGGGTGTGTGCTTGCATGAGGGGTTAGTGCTGGGTTAAGACCCCTGCAGGCTGCTTGGCCAAACAGAATGGAAGCCATGGCAGCAGTACACTGGACTCACTTAGCTGAACTCTGGACAGCATTGTACTTACACAGTTCTTCTGAAGCAGGGTTTTAGCTGCTTTCCACAAGGCTTTGTTGGGTAAATTGCAATGTCTAGGTCTGCTTTTACTTTTTGTTTTATCTAGTGGTTTATCTTCTTACTTCATCCCTAGATAAGCTTGATGTTTTTTTTGTTGTTGGATTTTTTTTTTGTTTTGCTTTTTTTTTTTTAGTTGAGTATTGTATATATTTAAAATTGTTCAGAATTTGAGTCCTAGAATTGTATTCTCTTTTTTCAAAAGAGATTCACATTTGCTTCAGTCATGATGTTTTTAGTGCTCATAATCCAGGATTGTCTTAATCCAGTTGCAGGACTGGAGATGATTTAAAACTGGACTGTAGACCTGTTTGGGCCCCTGTAGGTGTGGTTCACCCTTGCTTCTGTATCAGCCCTTTGTGTCTCAATACAGGATTTGAGAGTTTTGCCACATTCCCTTTTCCCATTCTGAGGCTGGCAGTCAATTTTTGTCCCCCTTGTCCTCAGGCATTTAGAAGTGGTACCCAGTGTTTGCTAAATTTGACAAATCCCTGGGGAAAAAATAACCCTGAAAGCTAGACTCTTCTCTCTGATTGTGTCTGTCTGTACCTAGAATCTTGGCTCAGTAAGAATCCCTCACTGCCTCCATGGGTCTCCAGGGCCTTCTGGTAGGTAGCTAGACAAAGAGATACGTATATGTGTTTTATCAAAGCAATACGTACATGTTGCTTTAAAGGGCAAATGTAAAACAGACACCAACAAACTTTTGCTTTACACTTCCCATTCTATTTTTTTAAGGTAGCCTTTTTCAGATCTGTTCTATGTTTCTTTTGATATTTACCTTTATGTGTCCAAATAGTGCGCATGTATTATTTTGATAAAATTAAATGTTGAAAGAATTATGTATTGGATGACTTCCCCTTCTGGAAAGATTACATATAAAAGGAAAAATTTTTGACACCAAGAGTTTGAACATGGCTTTATTATACCTTTCTTTACCTTTGACTGGTATTTTAGCTGATTGTAAAATGATAGGTGTATATTATTTTTCCTTGAAGGCACTTTTCCATTGTTTTCTGACTTCCATATTGCTTTTGGGAAGCCTGATGCCATTGTCCTGTCTCACTGTTGAGTGTGATTTATCCCCACCTTCACCTTCAAAGATTTAATTTTAAATCTTTCTTTACTCCACTTCTACTGCAATGGCATGATGTGCTTAGTGTGGTGCTGCTTTCATTCTCATGCTGGGCTCTTAGGGGTCCTTTTGATCTAGAATGCATGCCCTTTCATATGAGAAGTTTTTCTTGAATTATTTCTTTTCTGATTTCTTTTTCATTTTCTCTATTCTTATATTTCTTCAACTATTCTTACTTAGCTCTTGCTTCTCCTGGTCTGAGCTGATGTTAGTATTTATCTTCTATTGCATCTATATCCTTGTCTTTTTGTTGTCCTTCAGGGAAGAGTTTCTCAACTTTATTATTGTCCAGTATTTCTATAGGCATTTTTTGTTTTTACTTATGGCATCATATTTTTAATTTCCAAGAGCTCTTTAGTTTTCTGATCCTTTAAAAAAAAAATAACCTCCCCATCTTAGAGATAATTTTTCATGAAGACAATATCATCTGAAGATTTATTTATTTTCTTTTTTACCTTTTCTTTAAAAAAAAATTTTTTTTTTTACATTTATTTATTTTTGAGAGATAGAGTGAGACAGCGTGAGCGAGGAGGGGCAGAGAGAGGAAGACACATAATCTAAAGCAGGCTCCAGGCTCTGAGCAAGCATTCAGCACAGAGCCTGATCTGGGTCTTGAACCCATGAACCATGAAATCATGGCCTGAGCTGAAGTTGGACACTTAACCCACTGAGCCACCCAGGAGCCCCTCTTCTGAAGATTTAAATGAATGTTGTTTTCTTCCAAATAAATTAAAAACACTTACTTAATATAAATTTCATAAGTATTGTCTTTATTGTCTCTTTCCTGTGAATTTCATTTTGTTTTTGTCTTTGATGTAGAAAGCTTATCTTAAATGTCCTTAATTACCTGACTCCACTCCCATTCTCTCCTGTACTGAAAATGCATTGCCAGCTCTAATGCTTTACCTCAGAGGTTTTTTGCGAGGGAGTTGAGATAAACATGTGCATAACACACCATCCCAACTGGAGTAGATAGGTTTTTCTAACCTTGTGCATTTGTTAGAGTGGTTCTGTGTGATGGATTCTGGGAAAAGGAATTGCTGGGGTCGGCAGTTTAGATGTTTTCCTTTTGACGAATATTGAGTAAAGTGTCCTTTTTGATCAACTTTACTTAATGAAATTGTTCATAAATGCTAATTTACATTTTGTTTTCTGCCTTTGTCTGCAGGTTTCAAAAACTTTTAACAAACAAGTAACTCACGTGGTGTTCAAAGATGGATACCAAAGCACTTGGGACAAAGCGCAGAAGAGAGGTGTGAAGCTCGTCTCAGTGCTCTGGGTTGAAAAGTGAGTAGTTTCTTTATTTTTTCTAAGTATCGAGTATCGGTCAAGTGTGGAGATATTTCACATATATCACAGAACCAGATAAAATTTGATTTGGTCTTTTCTCTTGCCTCTTACTTGGGCAAGTCATTTAATACCCTCAGGCCTCCATTTCAGCAGCTGAATATGGACATAGTAGAATTCACAGCCCTGCCTCCGGGGCAGGTGACTGTGCAGGCCCTGAGACAGCGTGCCTGGTGGGCCCAGGAGATAACAGGGGCATGAATGTGGTGCAGCCAGGGCTGCCAAAACTCAGGTACTGCACATGAGGCTTACACACCAGTCCATTTCTCAGGGTCCTGGAGGCCAGAAGCCAAGGTCAAAGTGTTGGCAGGACTGCTTCCTCCTGAGGCCACTCTCCTTGGTTTGCAGATGGCTGTCTCCTCTTGCATCTTCTCCTGGGTGTGTGTGTGTGTGTGTGTGTCCATGTCCATGTCCTAATCTCTTCTTGTAAGGACACCAGTTACATTGGATTAAGGCCCATCCTAGTGATCTCATTTAACCTTAATTGTCTCTTTAAAGTCTGTATCTCCAACTATATTTGACACTTGGGGAAAAGTGTTTGAACCGTGCAGGTCCACTTCTACATGAATTGTTTTTTAATAAAAGCAATATTTTTTGGAGATTTGCAACAATTTCAAAAAACTCACAGATAAACTGCAGCCTCAAAATACTGAAAAAATTGTTAGGTATTAAGAACACAGTGTATAACATTACAGAATAAGTGTTAACTGCTTGTTATAGGTAAGGCTTCTGGTCAACAGTAGGCTATTAGTAGTTAAGTTTTGGGGGAGTCAAAAGTTACACGTGGACTTTTGATTGCACAGTGAGGGATTGGTGCCCCTAACCCCCATGTAGTTCGGGAGGCGACTACAGTCACATTCTGACACTTGGGGTTGAGACTTCATACGGATTTCATGGGGAATGTAGTTGAGTCCATAATAGATGATGGGGAAACGTGGAGATTGAGGCCAGAGGGTAGTGGGGCATCAGATAACTAGGGGCCTTGTGGGGTGTGAGGAGAGAAGTGTGTGGGACAGCAGCAGGAGAGTGGTTTGAGGTGGCTGAAGGATCCAGCTGAGAGATGTTGCTAGGACCCCAGTGGCAGTAACACGGTCACGAAGAATGGTCAGATTCAGGATATAGTTTTCAAGGTAGTGCCACACTAGATGTGAGGATTTGGATGTGACTTTGTAGAGCAGGAGAAGAATCAAGGATGACTGTGAGGTGTTTGGCCCGAGGAACCAAAAAGATGGGTTTGCTGTTTACTGAGATTGGGAAGGCCTCAGAAGCACTAGGTTTTGAGGGGCGGGTAGTGAGTTCTGTTTGGATGTGCTGAATTTGGGGTGTTTATTAGGCACCCCCATGGAGGTATCAGGTAGTTGCATATATGAGTGTGGAGCTCCTGGGGGAGGTTAGAGATGAAATTGTGGGAGTCTTTTGTATACAGATGTTATTTAAAGCCATAAATCTGGATGTGATCTCTCAGGAAGTGTAGACAGGGAAGGGAAGAGGTTCCAAGGTTGATGACTCTAGTGTTGGGTGTTGAGGAGGAAAACCAGTGAGGATGGGATTCTAGAAAGCTTTCAAGAAGGGTTAATGATCAGCTGTGGCAAATAGGGTTGAATAAAGGCAGGTGCAGAGCGTGAGGGGACTAATCCCACGACCATGCGATTGTAACATGAGCTGATATCAAGACTCAGACACTTATCAAGACTCAGACACTTAACCAACTGAGCCACCCAGGTGCCCCTAGATCTGTCCATTATTGAATGGGGTATTGAAATCACCAAACATTACTGTTAAATTATTTCCCCTCCTTAAGTTCTTTCAGGTTAGCATGTCTGTTCAAAATGCCTTAGTTTTCTTTATCTGAAAATGTCCTTATTCCATCATTACTTGTGAATGATATTTTCCATGGATATGCACTTCCAATTTGACAGTCCCCCCTCCCCTGCCGCCCCAAAAGCTTAAAGGGTTTTCCTGTAGCCCTCTGTCCTCTCGTGTCCTTTGAGAACGCTGTAGTCATTCAGATCACTTCTCCATTGTAAGTAGTGTGTCTTTTTTTTTTTCTGACTTTTTTCCACGTTTTCTCATGGTCTTTGGTTTTCAGAAGTTTAATTGCAAGTGTCTAGGAATGGTGAGTTTTAGTAGATTCTGTGTAGACTTCATTGAGCTTTTTGAATATATAAGGTTATATATTTTTTCTAAAAAGATTCATTTTTGGCCATTATTTCTTCTAGTATCTTTTCTGTCCCATTTCCTCCTCTTTACCTGATTACTCTAACTACATATCAGGGATTGGTAAAGTTTTTCTTGAAAATGGCAGATAGTAAATACAGGCATACCTTTGATATATTTTGGTTTTGGCTCGAGACCTCTGCAGTAAAGCAACTATCGAATAAAGTGAGTCAAATGAAGTGTTTGGTTTCCCTGTACATATGAAACTTATGTTTGCACTGTACTGTAGTCTCAAGTGTGCAGTAACGTTATGTTTTTAAAAAAAGTACATACCTTAATTAAAAAAAAAAAACTTTATTGCTAAGAAAACGTTACTCTTCATCTGAAGTTCCAGCCAGTCATAATCTTTTTGCTGATTAAAGGTCTTGCCTCAGTGTTGACAGTTTGCTGGCTGATCAGGGTGGCAGTTTCTTAACATAAGAGAACACTGAAGTTTGCCATATTGATTGGTTCTTCCTTTGACAGACACTGTCTCCGCAGCACGCGGGGCAGTTTGATAGCATTTTGCCCACAGTAGAACTTGTTCCAGCTTCGGAGTCCATCCTCACAAAGCCTGAGTTTCCCAACTCCGTTACGTCATGTTCTCAGTCCCTTGTTGTCATTTCAGCGGTC
Organism: Cryptoprocta ferox; assembly: GCA_028646485.1. Classification (NCBI taxonomy): domain Eukaryota; kingdom Metazoa; phylum Chordata; class Mammalia; order Carnivora; family Eupleridae; genus Cryptoprocta; species Cryptoprocta ferox. The sequence continues at coordinate 9,879 of JAQQST010002410.1, forward strand.
TTCACGGCGTCTGCTCCAGGAGCAGCTTGCATCTCAGGAAACCCCTTTCTTTCTTCATCCACATGAAGCATCTCCTCATCTGTTCAAGTCTGATCACGAGAGCACAGCGATTCAGTCCCATCTTCAGGCCCCACTTCTGACTCTCGTTCTCTGGCTCCTTCCACCGCATCTGCCTCTACTTCCTCCATGAAGTCTTGAATCCCTCAGAGTCATCCATGAGGGCTGGGG
>JAQQST010002411.1:0-10102 GCA_028646485.1 Cryptoprocta ferox
GTCTGTTTTTGTGCCAGTACCATACTGTCTTGATGATGACAGCTTTGTAGTAGAGTCTAAAGTCTGGGATTGTGATGCCTCCCATTTTGGTTTTCTTCTTCAGTATTACTTTGGCTATTCGGGGTTTTTTGTGGTTCCATATGAACTTTAGGATAGTTTGCTCTAGCTTTGAGAAGAATGCTGGTGCAATTTCAATAGCATATAAAAAGAATTATCCACCATGATCAAGTGGGATTCATTCCTGGGTTACAGGGCTGGTTCAATATTTGAAAATCCATCAATGTGATATATCATGTTAACAAAAGAAAATATAAAAATCATATGATCCTGTCGATAGATGCAGAAAAAGCATTTGACAAAATACAGCATCCTTTCTTAATGAAAACCCTCGAGAAAGTCGGGATAGAAGGAACTTACTTAAACATTATAAAAGCCATTTATGAAAAGCCCCCAGCTAATATCATCCTCAATGGGGAAAAACTGAGAGCTTTCCTCCTGAGATCAGAGACACGACAGGGATGTCCACTCTCACCACTGTTAACATAGTGCTGGAGGTCCTAGCATCAGCAATCAGACAACAAAAGGAAATAAAAGGCATCGGAATTGGCAAAGATGAAGTCAAACTTTCACTTTTCGCAGATGACATGATACTCTACATGGAAAACCCGACCGCCTCCACCAGAAGCCTACTAGAACTGATCCAGGAATTCAGCAAAGTCACAGGGTACAAAATCAACATACAGAAATCGGTTGCATTTTTATATATCAATAATGAAGCAACAGAAAGAGAAATCAAGAAGCTGATTCCATTCACAATTGCACGAAAAACCATAAAATACCTAGGAATAAACCTAACCAAAGATATAAAAGACCTGTACAATGAAAACTATAGAAAACTTATGAAAGAAATTGAAGAAGACACAAAGAAATGGAAAAGCATTCCATGCTCATGGATCAGAAGAATAAACATCATTAAAATGTCATTATTACCCAAAGCAGTCTACACATTCAATTTTGAATTAATTTTTAATTTTAACTAAAATTTTTATTTTAATAATCATAGCTTTATACACATTTGTTAGAAATAATAGGTCCCATGTATCCTTTACCCAGTTTCCCTCAATTAAAACATCCTGTAAAATTAAAGTATCATATCACAATGAGGATATTGGCATTGATACAGTCAAAAGAAAGAACATTCCATCACCATAAGGATCCCTCATACTGCCCTTAATAGTACATTCTTTTCTGTTGCTGAGCAGTATTCCGTTGTATGGATATACAGCAATTTGTTTAACCATTTACTCACCAAAAGACATCTGGGCTCTTTCTAGCTTGCAGCCATTATGAATAAAGCTGCTATAGACATTTTGTATAGGAGTTGGGGTGATCATAAGTTTTCATTTCTCTGAAATGAGAGCAATTGCTGAGTGCTATGATAATTGTGTGTTTAGTTTTTTTTAATATCCAAATTTTACATTCCCATCAGCAATGTATAAGTGATCCAGTTTCTCCTCATTCTTGTTAGCATTTGGTGTTGTCACTCATTTTTATGTTAGCCATTTTGATAAGTGTGTAGTGATATCTCCTTGTGGTTTAATTTGTGTTTCACTAATAACTAATGATGCTGAAGTTCATGACTGATTTTGAATAGGGATAATATATACACATACATATGTATATACATATATACACACATATATATGTATATATGTATATGTATGCAATGTATCTCCTAATACAACTATTTTTAATTGAAATATAATTGGCATATAATATCCTATTAGTTTCAGGATATTTAAATCATGTTTATGACTCTCAAATTATGGCCATTAGGAGATTTACCACCTCTCTCCACCAATGTCCAGTGGCTTCTAAAGCAGAAATTATTAACTTTATGATGGATTATATTGATGAAGTAGTGAAAAATTATCAAAAATTATATGTTTAATAAATACTAAGATCATTAAAAGAAGAATGTGTTATTAAAAGTCACATCCTTATTTGTAGGAAACCAGATAAGAAATGAATGAACAATTTCAGGTTATATAAATGGTACATTCATTGGTAGGATCCTTAATGTTGACAAAGATGTCATGTTTTTTGCCTTGATATCCAACAAAATAATAAATTATAAAATTAGCAGATCAAAATGATAACTATTCTAACATCTTATCTCTTGAACATAAATAATATTAGAAACACTGATAAAGCAACATCTGTAGATCTTTACCTTTCAGATCGCAACCAATCATCATAGGAAGAGATAGTGTATGCTCCATTGAGTCACTTAAATTTAAAGAAATAGAGCTCTTGGCCCTGCTATTAATCTTAGTTCCAAGAAATCAGGTTGTTTTTTTTTTTCCATCAAAGTATGCTGCTCCATCTCTGACTACCTCTATTCATCTGACCCAAAGTGGGGATTGATACTAGAAATGGGAAGTATTATAGAGTTATGGGCTGGGTTTAGGTCTTACCAGTAAGTCAACCAAATAAAATTTTTAAGGATTGTAAGTACACGAAAGTTTACATAAGCATTGATGGGATAATGGTAGGAAATAGCATCACTCCAATAAACCAAATATACCAGTATAAAGAGAGAAGAGTCAGTTTCCAGATCTCTTTATTTTTCTAGTATGAACTGTTTGAGCACTGCAGCCTAACAATGGAAGCCTCTCCAAGGATGCCTTAAGGAACAGCTCATAGGAAAGGCTTCTGAACTTTGGGGTCCAGATTCTCATTTATACCACCTACTACAGCCAGTCATCATTTTTAAAAAAAATTTAAATAATGATAAATATTAGAGAAAAAATTTTCCTTTTTACCTTTTTAAAAATAATGACTGTATGGTAGACAGTTACAATAAAAAAATTAAAACTAAAATATGAGAGAAAGTAAAAAAAAATTGAGTAAAAGTCAAAAACAAAAAAATTAAAATTCTGATAAGATTGAAAGTTTAAAAGGTAAAAATAATAAGATAAAATAGATGTGATTTAAAATAAAAGATAAAGAGCAAGAAGCCAATAAGATAAAAGTTTAAATGACAGTAGAGATAATAAAAATTAAGATAAAAGGCTAAAGCCCATGAGATAAAACGGCTTACATATATGAAAGAAAATTGGATTAAGGATCAAAGATAGAACAGGGGTGGGGGGGTGGCACCTGAGTGGCTTAATCAGTTGATCATTCAGTTATTGAGTTCATCTCATCGCGATCTCAGGGTCCTGGGACTGAGCCCCAAGTTAGGCTCATTTTTGACGTCAGAGATATCAGGACATCTCTCTCTCTCTCTCTCTCTCTCTCTCTCCCCTCCCCTCTCCTCTCTCTCTCTGCCCTTCCCCCTCTTGCACTATGTCTCTCAAAATAAATGAATAAATATATTTAAAAAAAAGAATAGAACCAAGAACTTAAAATGTAAAACTGAAAACTATGAAACTGAAAAAGTAAGGAGCATCAGGTGAAAAATATTTTTAAAGAAAAATGGAAATAGAAAGTTTGAATATTTAGGAAACAGGTGATCTTAAAAGTATGGGAAGCATCCTCCAGCAGTTGACTAAGAGCAAGAATTTAGTCTAACATATTTCTTGGGGGTACTTGGGCCATTGTTCTTCCTGCAGTGGAATCTGTCCTTTGGAGTGGCAGTCCACCTACCCTTCATGGTAAGTCCCAGGGCTCAATTACATAAATTAACAGGAGGATTGAGATCCAGGTTGAAAGAAGCAGCACCCAGTTTGCCCTCTGGTAAATTCTAGGGGAAAAAAATGTGTGATGTATCAAGTCAATACTCATCACATACATTTGCCTGTTGTGTCAGTTGGGGAAGCACATTCCCATCCATTATTTTCTTGTGACCTTTAGATCAGCTTCATGAGGTGGGCAGAGATAATTTGCACCTTCAAGAAGAAATCAGTTCTCAGAGATTGGAGGCTGATAGAGCTAACAAGTGTGGAGCCAGGTAGCATTATGCTATGAGACAAGAGCACTAAATATGAGCCTAGTTCTTCTGAAGCTGAGCAATAAAACCATGTTAACACGCTCATAAAACAGTAGGTAGAACTCAGAGTGCAAAAAACTCAGTTTTTTTGCAGCGAAGCCTGTTTGCTCCACCTGTGCTGGAGGACCTCTGTGAATTGCCTTAGGAGAACGGAAGTCTCTGTAAGGGTCTCAGTGCCATTTCAATAAAATCTCTTTCCTGTTTTCTGCTTGTCCTGCCGTATGCAATCTATCCCATAGCCATTTGTGCAGCCACCTAGTGACCTTGCCACGGCAGGTAAGAAATGAGAAATTTTGAGGATGGCTGCACTCCCTGGATTTTCATGGCCTCGGCATAAAAATATTTAGTACAGGTGCTTTCAGAGCAGTGAACTAGTGAGGAAGGGTTGCAGAGTTCTGTGAGCCTCCAAGTCACCTTTCTGCCTCTGAGGGGCTGACCAGCCACAAGGGTTACAATAGTCTGTAAATACCAAGGCCAGCAAGAGGAAAATTATTGTTTCCTGTGCCATCATTAGAGAATTCCCACTTCTTTGGAGCTTTGCTGTTGAGAAAAAGAAAAGTGTGTGTGTGGGGGGGTGTTTGTTTGGCTTTCTGCTGACTTTTGAAGGGGAACTCTTTATAACCAGGTATTAACATTGATTTCGAAACCTTTCTGGATTTGAAAGAAGTATCACAGTTTTTTGATAAACTTTGATGTTTGGTGTTGGGAAGCCTCTGGAAGAAGTGGGTAGGGGTGGGGGTGCCTGGGTGGCTCAGTCAGTTAAACGTCAGGTCATGATCTCATAACTCATGAGTTTGAATCCCACATCAGGCTCTGTACTGTCAGCACAGAGCCTGCTTCAGATCCTCTGTCCTCCTCTCTTTCTGCTCCCCCCTCTCAAAAATAAATAAACATTTAAAAAAAGTGGCAAGGATGATCATTTTTTTCCAGCACCCACTTCCTGCATTCTGAATTTCCTTAATATGCTGACTTGATTTTCTTGCCCTTGAGAGGTTGCAAGATAGAAACAACCTGGCACAGAAGGGAAAGATGAACAAGGGCAACAAAATAAGGCTAGCAAGATATTATAGGTAATAGAGAAGACTCATAAGACAGTTTTACAGAGTCAAAGCATTCTAAAATAACAAGTAAGCCAGGAGTGTCTTAGAAAAATCTGAGAATTTCTCCTCTGGCTCCTGCATTGTAGACTCATGTTTCTTCTCTGCGTTGACTTCCACTCTCTTTTCCTTCTCTTCCTTTTCTTTTATTTTCCTGACTTTTTAAAAAGCTGAACTCACACCTTCCTTCTAACATTCTCACCTCCAGGTAGCAGCAGCATGATATAACTATCCATTTACTCATTTGCATTTTATTTAACAGTTTTTTATTAAATTTCCACTATATGCCAGGCACTATAGTAGGCACTGAGATTGCTAACTATAATAAATGCTTATATTGAATATCTGCTATGAGTAATAATTATAGAAAAGTAGCCTAAAGTTGTTGGAGAGAAATGCTGGTTCATGCTTCCTTCATCAAGAAGTGACTTCCTGGGGGTACCTAGGTGGCTCAGTCAGTTAAGTGTCCAACTCTTGATTTCGGCTCAGTTCATAATCTCATGATTCATGAGATCAAGCCCGGTGATGGGCTCTGCACTGACAACAGGGAGTCTTTGGGGGATTCTCTCTCTCCCTCTCTCTCTGCTCCTCCTTGACTGAGGCACATTCTTTCTCTTCCCCTCTCAAAATAAGTATAATAAACTTAAAGAGAATTGAATTTATGAAACAATCAGTTGGCTGCAAAGTCAATACCATTCAAATACCATTTTTCTTCCCTTGACCTATGTTTCTCATTTGTGGGGGGGAGGGGTGCCAGATGCTGGATGGTTCTTGCTTATCACTTTGTGTCAATCTCTCATTCACCCAAATATCATTTTTACTGGCAGAAAAGTTATAAATGGCATATATCCTGTATTTGATATCAAAATATTAATGACTCCTACATTTAAAGCAGAAAAAAATATATAGGAAGGGGTTACCATAGAAACAGGTGAGAATATACATTCAAGTTAAGATTTGTAAATAAAAATAATCTTTAAAAATCTTTTTCACTTTTTTTAATTCTGCTACTGGACCTTTTTATAAAGGGTTAGGATTAAGATTAAAGGTCACTGTGTGAGATTGAGACCAGAAAATGTGTCATAGATGTTTGCGCCAGAATTAAACAGTGGATGATAACAAGAAACCTAAATGAAGCAGGTGGAGCCATCACATCTGAGAAGATATCAACAAATGATACCCAGGGATTCAGACATCCAACGAGATGAAGGATGTTTTCGGAAATGTCAGAGAGCACTATATGTGGGATAGGATAACAGAGGCCCATCTCACCATACTAAATCTCCAACATGGGAAGAGATATAGAAACAGTCTTGATAGAGAATTTGACAGTCTGAGTTGCCTTAAAAGAACTTTCATTAGTATAATTTAACAAAGTTAACTATTTTTTCTCAAGCACAAATGAGATCATGAAAAATATAGAGGAAGTTAACATTTTGGATATAAGGGTCATGGTGTTCAAGTGACTTTGCTATACATGCCTCAGTCTACTCTTTTTAGGAAAGAGAGACATAGGGTATCCTGGGTGGCTCAGTTGGGTTGAGGGTCACGCTCTTGATTTTAGTTCAGGTCATGATCCTAGGTCATGGGACCGAGCCCCATATTGGGCTTTGTAGTGAGCATGGAGCCTGCTTGAGACTCTTTCTCCCTCCCTCTGCCTCTCTCACTCACTTGTGCATTCTCTCTCTCTCAAACAAAAACAAACAAACAAAAAAGGAAAGAGAGACAACAAATGTAGTTTCGACAACTGTTGATCTGCTCTCAGAATGCCAGAGAAGAAAACAGATCAACAAGTAATGCCAACTCTAGTGTGAACCTAACCTTACCTTTCAAAAGCTGCTATAACTCATGTTTTCTTGGTGAGAACCTGGGCTTAAACTGGTGAACACATGGAAACAAAAGTCAGTGCTAGAGGAGATACTTTCTTTTTCAGAACAATTAACATGAAAGACTATTTGATCGCACTTTCATATATCAGCTATACTATTGTCGCCTACCAGCCATCTCAGCAAACCAAAAATTAAGAATTAATCAAGTAAATGCATTTGTTCTAATTAGTATATCACCTATATATCTTGTATTGAAGCAAAGGTAACTGACACATCGCCTAAGAGTTGAAAAGAAAAGAGAAAGTTTCAGAATACTGTTTGTTTCTTGCCAATTAACAAGATTGAACAACACATAATGGTATTGGAAATACAGACTGCCCTAATCAGGTGACTCTTATTCTTTCATATTCTCTACTGAAGCATTCGTTACAAGGACAGGATCTGGAGGTTTAATTAGGGAGGGACTCAGCATGGGACATTTGTGTCTTAGTTGGATGCAAAATCTCACCTGATTTCCAACATTGTTCAATAATAAATATTTAACAGGAAGCCATGCAGAGATGGAAGATATTCAACTCAGAGGAAAATGTAGCACACCAGGCCAATGGTTAAACCAAAGTACTACATTTTGCAATTGGATGCAACAGATTTATAAATGAACCAACAGAAAAATTGAACCACCACCTAAAGAGCATTGAGTCTGAAAGATGTTAATCCATCTGCTGGTCTCAATTATTTTCATTTAGATAATGTATAATATGTATTTTCATTTAATTGTGTGCTCTTATTTAAATGATTATTTTCATTCACACATGTATAAACACTTCATTTAAACATGCATAACATGCACATATATGGCATTAAAGGAGGGAATGTATAAGTCCAGGAAATAGGAATCAGAGAAAGGTGAACTATAGAGAACAGGCAGGATGTGTCAGGCCCTGCCACAAGTAAAAGTCCCTGAAATGATTGTCTAGTCTGGTTGACGCATAAATCAAATGGGATGAGCCTTCCATCAGAGGACCAACATGCCCTTGGTGAGTCTCTTACTCTTTTTCAAAATCTTTTCAAAGGCCGGTATCACCTGTTTCCCTCAATCCCCTCACATCATTGCTTGGGCAGAAATTTGAAGATAAGGACTCCAGATTTAGGAGGGTTTCCAGAGATCTAGCTATCATTAATAAAATGACAAACATGTAAATAGGTTAATCAGTAATTAAAGGATGGTTCTTGAAAAGCGGTTTGCAAACCGATTTTCCCGCAATTTGAGTTCCTTTTAAATACACCTAAGAAATGTTTGCCTTAAAAAAAATCCCTGTCTTAAATCCTATAAAAGCAAAGATTGCTTTGTATCTGTTTTGTATGCTAAATTTCCACCCATGGAATTCCCTAAAGCATGGAAATCCGAATACCAATTATAAGACTCACTATGAGGTTTTTAAATGATCCAAACTATTCTTTTCCTTCTAGCTTTCTTTCTTTCAGCCCTTGGATCTTTCTTTCTACACCTTTCTCCTTAAAAAGGGACTAAGTCTGATCTCTTGGGGCCATTATTTTTTCTGAAGACAAAAGAATAAGACAGCAGCCTCCAACCTCCTTTTTCCTCTATCCCCCACCTCTTTTTTGTTCATACCCCGTGAGAGGTCTAATTGTCTAACATGGGTCAGATATAAATACAGGGAAAGAAGATTTATGGGAGGCTGTCTCTTTCCACTTAAAATTCTTGAACTACACACATAATCTGGCAGTCTTGTGAAATAGAATAGCTTTGATTCATTTAAATTAGAATCTTTCTCTTTTCCTCCTATTAAAAAAAGACTTTCAATTCAAGTGACATTTTGCTAATAGTAATCATATCATTCAGCAAATATTTAAATTTTTTAAGCTACTGACACTATTCCTTTTAGTTATAAACACTGATATATTGAGAAGTATGTACATGCATTTGATATACCTTGAAAGGTTTAATACTATTTAAAGCATCTAAATAATAGAAAACTAACAGTAATAATAATAGTAACTAACATTTATTAAGGGAATACTGTATGTCAGATGCTGTTCTAAGTACTTTACATGTACTCATCAACAACAATCCTTTGAGATGGTCACATTGTCCCCATTCGATGCAAGAGGTAACAGAGAGGTAGTTACTTGTCTTGGGACCCACAGATTGGAAGTGGGAAAGCCAGCATTTAAACCTTGATAGACAGTCTGCAGAGTCTGTGCTCCTAATAGAATGAAGGAAATAAAAGCCTCTTTAAAGAGGAAACAGGAAAACTATCCCCATGGTGTACACTGATTGAAAGAGTAAGCAATGCACAATGGTAAGAGAAGAGTCCATTCCAGCTGAGATTCAAATCCACGAGCAGCCTAGCAGAGGGTAGAAGAGCAAGTGCAAAGCTATGGATCTGGAAGATTCTAGAGAGGAAAAAAGAACATGATGCCTGGAGACCTATAAATTGTGCCTATAAGTGGGAGGAAGGGCCTCTTCCATAAGGGACTTGTAGCTTAACCCAAAGGTCAGGGAAAGTGCTGTTAAGTTGAAAAGTCAGTTTCAGCTGTGTTCACAATTTACTGCCACCAAGATTCAGCGTTGGCTATTCTCAGAGCACCCAAACAGATCATCTCTCTACCATCTATTCTTTTTTTGTTTTGTTTTGTTTTTACTTTTATTATTTTTATTTTTCTTTTTATTTTTTTAAACTTTATAGTTTATTGTCAGGTTGGTTTCCATATAACACCCAGTGCTCTTCCCCACAAGTTCCCTCCTCCATGCCGACCACCCCCAATACCTTTCCCCCTTCCCCTTCCCCCCTCAGTTTGTTTTCAGTATTCAAGAGTCTCTCGTGTTTTGTCTCCCTCCCTCTCCCTAACTCTTTTTCCTCCTTCCCCTCCCCATGGTCCTCTGTTGAGTTTCTCCTGTTAGACCAATGAGTGCAAACATATGGTATCTGTACTTCTCCGCCTGAATAATTTCGCTTAGCATGATACCCTCGAGGTCCATCCACTTTGCTACGAATGGCCAGATTTCATTCTTTCTCATGGCCATGTAGTATTCCATTGTATAGATGAACCACATCTTCCTAATCCATTCATCAGTTGATGGACATTTAGGCTCTTTCCATGATTTGGCTATTGTTGAAAGTGCTGCTATGAACATTGGGGTACATGTGCCCCTATGC
>JAQQST010002412.1:0-10098 GCA_028646485.1 Cryptoprocta ferox
CTGGAGCATATTATTACCAATGAATTTAAATATATACTTGGTTTGTGAAAGGCTTAAGCAAACATCACCTGAACACACTTTAAAAGGAAAAACAGAGACTAAAACAAACTTATTTTTATATCCAGTCCAAAGAGAGTCAAATATACCTTTAAATAATAGGCTAGTAAATGAAAAAGAAAGAAAAAAATTTTAGACAGAAATGTTCACAGAGTTCACTAATCAATCATCACATGTACATTCTTCCCCTAAAACAACAATTTTGAATGCTATTCTTTCCACCTCTTGCTGGCTTCCCTTAACCAATGAAGGGGGAGCACAACTGTTTTCCATATTTAAAGAAACAGATTCTTGATCTGAGGTTCATTCTGAGGATGAAGTGCAATTTTGCTTTTCAGAGACAGTTGTTCACTGTCATCTTTTCTAGAGCTTTTGGATCCAGAGAAAGAATGGGAAAGCATGGATTCAAACTTCCTGGCTTCAGGACATGAAGAGTTTTTTGCCAATTCTTATAACCCAATAGGTTTCAAGGATATCTTTTTCAGGTGACACTCTTGGGGGCCTTTTTGTTCCTTAACTGAAGAAGTGCAACCACTCTCTTTCTTTCATAATGAAAAATGACTTTCCCAATGAAGAAGCCATTACTACTAGCATATCACCATCCTCAGACATGGAAGATTGTAAAACTTTTCTTCTTCATGTAATTATTCCCCATCACTCCCTACTACCATGAGGGCTATGAGATCTTTTTTTCAAATTTTTATTTCACTTCATGTTTTCATTTTGGGGTCAGCAGGTATATTCTGGAGGAACTACACAATCTTTTTCAGATGGCTTTCACGGAGAATTTGGAATGTGCACAGATTTGGGCTAAAGTTCCATCTTGGCTATTTTTTTTCTTTTAAATGATTTACTGGTTTCTTTGTCAATATTCTGGTTTCTTTGCATTTTCTGTCACTGACAATAATTACTTCACACCATCATTTACTTACATCATAATCATGATAATCAATTTGCTTGGCCGTGGAATAATTTTCTTCTAAAGTATTCTTTAATGACTTCACTTCAGCCACATTCTGCATTGCATCGTTTAAAACTCTGACACCAGCTTTTTAGCATCCTTTTCATTATTTATAAAAGCCACTGAATCCTGTGGAAGACAAAGCAGAATTCTGATTCTTAGATTTTCTAAGATGATCTTCTTCTTGAAGAAGACAGATGATCTTCTTCTTGAAGAAGAAAGAATTTGGGTGACAAAGCTAACCAAAAGTTTATTTGGGGTCTTTGGGAATTCAAATCGGGGAGACACAGATTCAGGAGGAAACAGAAATGTGTTCCAAAGGGGGAGGAGAAAGAGTTTATAAAGGCAAAAACCATTTGCTTGTATAAGCTGGTTTGAAAAAATTATAATTGATCTAAGAAAAAGAATTAAGGCTGATCTCTACAGGCTAGCATACTATGCTAATTGCTGGGTTGGAGTTTAGCAAAAGAAGCCTCATTCTGAGAATTCCAACAAGAAGTGTTGTCTGCAGTTGGCACATTCTAAAAGTTCATAGTCCATCCCGGTATGGAAGAGCCTAAGACTAACCTTCCCAGTGGCTTTCTGGCTCCATTTCATGGCCTCTTGGTGTTTTCGACTTCATTTCAGATGTTTCTGCGCACAATATCAAGTTCCCTCCTTTTATTTTTTTTCATTCCTTATATTTAACAGATGAATAAATGAAATTAATGAAAAATGAAAAATTTTCAGTGTCAAAGTTATAATTATTGTTAAAGTAGGAGGAGATTCCAAATTTCTTAATTTCCAATGCTCCTTCCACCATATCACAGGGCTTCGTAAGGCTTTCTTTATATTAAGCCTAGTTATTCATGCAGTTATTCAGAATGAGAAAGACTAGGAGGCAGGGAGGTCAGAGAGGAAGAAAAGGAAGAAGAAAACAGGAAGGATTTCTTACTTTATTGCTTTCCCTCTACACTTGAACAACATAAGTTTGAATTGTGCAGATTCACTCATACAGAGATCTTTTTATAAATATAACCAGTACTGTAAATGTATTTTTTCTCTTCCTTAGGATTTTCTTATTAACATTTACTTTTATCTTGCTCAATTTATTCTAAGAATACAATATAGAATATGTACACCATATAAAATATGTGCTAATTAACTGTTCATGTTATTGGTAAGGCTTCCAGGCAACAGTAGGCTATGAGTAGTTAGGTTTTTTTTTTTGGGGGGGGGACTCAAAAGTTATACCTGAGCTTTCCACTATGAGGGGGTCGATACCCCAACACCTGTGATGTTTGAAAGTCAAGGGTACTAGGATTTCTTAAATTCCTCAAATCTCTAATACGTCTAAAGACTCTGATCCAAAGTCTATTCTTGTCTCTGCAAACTCCTGAAATTCTCATCTACCTCATTATTTCTGCTGTCAGCTATTACCTCCCATCACCCTGCAGATAAACCTCAAGTGTGGGTCTGCAACTCTCTCATGGTCTTGGTCACCCTGCAGATTCCACCTGAGGTGAACAAGCACCACCACAAAGCAAAACAAAACAAGATTTACAGAGTGTCAAAGAAAACATCCAAGTCCAGACATTAGTAAGGAAAACGTCATGAAGGATGACCCTTGAACTTAGAGAATGCTCTGACCACCTGATCTCTAAGTGTCTTGAAGATCAGACAGAAAGGACATTTTCAGGGAGGAGCAAACAAGGCTACAAGGAACTAGGTGAGGCGGAGTGGGATGAACAGGTGGCACAATCAGAGAGTTGAGCAAGAAGAAAGTGTGTGTGTGTGTGTGTGTGTGTGTGTGTGTGTGTGTGTTTTCTTTTTGGTCTTAATTCTCCGGAGAGACCATAAAGGGAGAGTCGTTTCATGATCCAGTGCCTGGCAGAACCTCAGGAATAAGTCAGAGTTCAGAGGGGAGGAGAAAAGTCTAACTAAATTTTAGTGAAGTCACATGACTGGGCATTTTGTTCAGACTGACCAGTGAGAACAAGCAGGGAAGGTAATCATTCACTAAACAAAGAGTGGGGATTTAGAATCTCTGTGTCTAGATTTGTCACGGGTAGTCTAGGGGAACATCGCAGGAGTTATCTATGTCCTACAGAGAAAGGTGGTTCTTTGCATGGAGCTGTTTCCTGGAATGCAAAGAAGGAGGGTGTTTCCTTATCATTGCTATTTTCCGGGAGTACAGAGATCAGGTAAAGCTGGACACTGCAAAAACAAATACAAACTTTTCTTTTACCCTCATGAAGTATTATTTTACCTCATGAATATTTCACCTTTGTAGCTTCCCTGTTCTCATCAGTGCTATCACTAACAGCTCAGCAGCACTGTGACCTGCGCCCACTCAGAGGACTTTTAAAGTGATTGCCCTTGATCACACAGCACTCCAAACTGATGTAGGTAAGTCACCATATATCCTTGGGATAAGTGATGGGCATTTATCCTTTTCCACCTCCTTCTTGAAAATCACTATTATGTCTAGAATAACCCTCAACTTTGGAGGGCTATTAGAGTATCTCCAGGAGAAAATTAGACCCCAAATACTTTTCTATTGTCAGAAATCTCTACCACATACCATTCAGCATCCTCATACTGCTCCCTATTTGCAGTTTCCTTATTTCCTAAAATCTTCTTCATTGCACCTTCCAGAATGGCCCATTGATATCAACTCACTATGTGTCCCTGAACTCCCTCTTGGTGTGCTCCACGTCCATCACCTTGATGACACTGCTTCTTCCATGACCTCTCAAGTGGACATGGCATTCTCTCCTACCCAGTGTCCTTTGAGCTTCAACAGTGTGAGAGGGAAAAATCAGAGAACTCAGTTGGTATATTTATCAGGTTGGTGTTACATTTATAAATAAATTAGGATTAATTCATATATTTTTGGTGTTAAATCTACATATCCCAAAATACTGAAAGCACTATCATTTTTTCAAGTCTCTTTTTGGGTTTTGGTTTCTTCAGAAAAATTTTAGTTTTCTCACCTAACTCACTCTAGTTAAGTCTATTTAAAGGTATTTTATTTTACTTTGTCATTTTAAATGGGGTATACTCTTCAGTGTGTTATCTAGGGAGATACTTTTACATGTGAAGATGATTTACATATTAATTTTATGTATAGCTTAGCCCACAATTCTTGCTCTTTAAACATACTTAACTTGGCTAATTGTGTTAGTTAATACTTCAAATAAAACGTAAGTAGTAAAGATAATAGTGAACATTTTTGTATTTTTTTATCATAGGAGGAATATCTCATTTTTTCTCCCTAAGCTGTGGGATTCTAAGTAAAGATAAACATTTTGTCATGTTAAAGAAATATTAACCAGTTTTAATTTTTATTTAATCATTTGAAAATCAAGAAAAGATGTTAAATTTTAGGACACACTTTTCCAGCATCTATGGAGATTTGTCATGTGGGGCTTAACTTTGGACATGATATGGCGAATTTTACTAGTATGCTTCTTAATGTTGAAAAATATCTGTATTCTTGCAATAAATCCCACCCTGATCCTGAGGTAGTGTCTTTGCTGTAGCAGAATTACTTTACCTTTTCTCTTAGTTCACATATGTGTTCTTGGGTTGTATCCACTTTGCAATTCAACTTCTCTCTTGACTTGTTTTTTTCATCAACTATATTAGTTTTCAGATTCAGTATTTCAGATTTTAATGTCTTATTTTTCTTGATTCATGTGTCTGTTATCGTCCCCCATATTTATTTTGCCTCTTCCTATAAATCAACTTTAACTGATTAAAATGGTCTATTTTATTGTCTTTTTTCACTAATGGTTGCTATGCAAAAACATCTTTTAATGTTTTCTCTCTGAGTTCATTTTTTCCTGGGGAAACTGGCTCATTAGCCTATGATTTAAATCTGTGTGGAGAGATCAATGTGCAAGTCCTAGCCTCCAAGTTTGGAGGACAGAAATGGAATTGATTCCCAGGGTAGAGAGCACTGACACTTCTTTTTCAATTGGGTAATCACCATCCTTTCTGCTGTGTTATTTAGTACCCCTTCCCCTAACTGGGGCATCTGGGAATAATTCTGATGTTACCCCATTAGTTCTGGTTGGCCCAATGCTAGATGTTTGTTTGTTTGCTTTCTACTTTTGGAAGGAAATATTGTGGTGCCAATCCACAAAAGTCAATGATAGGAAGACCAGGGACTACTTAAAAACCTCTCCTCAACCCAGTCTCACATATGCAATGCTTTCCCCTATTTCACCATGGATGTTACTTTAATAGACACACTGTTATCCAACTATCTTGTATTTCTCACCCTTGGTGTTTCCCATCTTTCTAACAGTTTAACAAACCCATCAGCCTTCTTAAGCCTTCAGTACCATCTCCACAATGGGCATTGTGCAAGGAAAAATATAGGTCCATGCTGGTTTTACTATACTTGGAGGTAATGGAAGTCTCAATGCATTTCTACTAAGAATTTGTTGCTTTAGTCATTAAACTAAATCAAATAAGTTAAAGGCTTAAAAGTGATTGAGGCAACTTGATAGTACTCATAGCAATTGATTTCAAACACCAATAGTATGTTCGAAGTACAAGACTGATTTATTTTAGTTTCATATTTGACCGGGTCTAATCGCATGCCAAGGCCAAGACTGTCTGATCCCAGAATGCCTAGCCACATGCAGTAAGAGCCATGAGTGAACTCAGCTGGTCCCCGAGGACATGTCCCAGTGACTATCTATCCTAGAAAATTAAACAAAAGGGACATGAGATTGTTCATACTGCTATTGGTACAGCTGCTGAAACCCTCTGATGGAAGTTCTTTTCTTCTCCAAACAGAAGCATCCATTTCCTCAGTGACTCAGAGGATTTTAGAACACTATTCCCCATTTTCTGTACTTTCATAGCTGTTCTGCCTTCCCTAGAATGTTGCAAATCTGTAACCCTAGAGACTTAATGTGACTAGGAACTGACTGCTTCCTTCCCCACCCTAACATGGAGGGAGCATTAAAACTCATTTAATTCATAATTTATAAATCTTTATCACAGTGTACAGGTCCATTCATTTAAGGGGAGAAATACCCATTTCTAGTTTCACCACCATAATCAGCTAATTTATAATCAGCCAGGTGGACAGTTTACTGGGAATCTGTTTCCCAGTGAGCTGGAGTTTGATAGCTGGGTATTATTGACAAATCTCTTCCATAGCCAAATGATGGAAAAACTCAGGTTCTGATCTCTTGACTGAAACTTAAAGGTCCTGTACTGGGGTTCTTCCTACATACTTGTGGTGGGATGTGAGATGATATGTCTTTCCTCTAAATCAGAGTAGACCTCTTACGATAAAGCTTCTGTCCAAGAAAATCATCTAATCATTCATGTCTCTCTCACCCTCTTCCAGGAGCAACAATTTCTAGATGAAAAAGAAAAACAGAGAATGGTAACTCATCAATATTAATCCCCAGACGAGTTTTCATACCTCACCTGGACTTCAATGTGCCTGTCCTGGTTCTAGGTTTGCACGCTCTCGTTTACTCTTCCCTTTAGTGGTTATTATTCTTGGTTGCCCACTGTAATCCTTGGGGAGCTTTTAAGAATACCAATGCCTGTCCCCAACCCATCCCACTATCTCTGCCCTCACCTCTACCAAAACTCTTACTTAATTGGTCTTAAACATGACCTGGGCATTGAAATTTTAAAAACCAGCCCCCTACCCAGATGATTCTAATATGTGGTGAGAATGCCTAGTGCCTCCTTTAGAATTTTTCTGCCAACATGTATCTACTCCTTCTTATGAGACCAGATGTGGATTATTTTTTTTTCCCACAGACCAGGACTGGCTACATAAATTGGAGCACACAGTGCAAAATGGAAATACAGAGTCCCCTGTTCAACAATAGTTAAGAATTTCAAGTCTGGCACAGCAGAATATTAAATCCAGCCTGGGATCTGTCTGAGCATATGCACAGGTGTCTTATTCATGTCTGAGCATATGCACAGGTGTCTTATTCATGAAGTTAGCCCTGAATGAGATCCAATAGTAGTAATAGTTCATTTGTTTTTCCTCTTGTGGGTTTCTTCCTTGCATATTTTTCTGTCTCCCTACTAAGTCCCTTTAGTCTACCCACCTAGTCTTCAGACGCATTATCCTTTTCCCACATCTGACCCCAGCTTTGGTGGGAAAAGGTCATCTATTAAGAAGAGCACCCTGAGATGTGTGAGAACCTTCTGACTCCTTCCTTGGCCATTCCTTTTTGAAGTGGTATCATTCTCTTTTCCTGATGCAGTTGTTGCTGGAACATTGTAGTGACTATTTTTGAAGAGTATATTTTAAAATTTATTTTGATAAGTTTCAGGGAATGAAGATACTTAGATAGAGCTTTAACCACAACATTTTTACCCAGAACACACTTTGTAATTTTGATTTTTGGGATTGTAACATAATTTGTTATATGGAAGCAATGAAATTCTTAATTGGCAAGGGAAAACTAATCAAGAAAAAGAGAGTGAGAAAATGATCTTAAAGGCATCATATAATGATGGGTATTCTTTTTTTTAAGTTTATTTTTTTCCATTGTGGGAGAGAGAGAGAGAGAGCAAGCAGAAGCAGGGGAAGGGCAGAGAGAGGGAGAGAGACAGAATCCCAAGCAGGCTCCACGTGTCAGCACACAGTCAGATGTGGGACTCAAACTCACAAACCTTTAGATCATGACCCGAGCTGAAATCCATAGTCAGACGCTTAAGCGACTGAACCACCCAGGTGCCCCCAAGCAATGGTTATTCCTAAAACAAAGCTCCCATTTTGGGCTAAAGAAAGACCAAGAATAATGTAACTACTGGCTATTTAACAAGTATATGTAACTTGGAGAGACTTTCTGGACTTACTTTTCTCCTGCCATGCCTGCCCATTTCGATTACAGTTTCTTCTCCCTCCCAGCACTTTCAAAAACTTGAAGAAGTGACAACACAAGATGCATGTCTGCAAAGAGATTTAAGGACCATAGAAACATAGCACATAATAATCATCACATCCTTCAAGATGAAAGCATTTTTCTGACTCTTGGGCCAGGACTGCAACCGATTTTCAGGACCCAGCACTCCCTTTCCCTCAGAAAGATGGAGCTGTCAGCACCTCTGACAGGACTCTGCATCTAATACTCGGCTGACCTTGTGGCGTGCAGAGGATTTACAACACACGGTGAGTGGGGAAGGAGCCAGCATCGCCGTGATATAGTGCGGTGTCAAATAAAGTGGGAGAAAGCCTGCTCAGTCAGGATCTCAGGGTGACTTTAATCCTCACTAGACCAGAGCTGAAGTTTATATGACAAGCAGATTTGAAATCTGCTCTGGGATTTCAGCCACCAGGGGCTCTGGAAAGGGAAAATAAAGGCCTGCTGATAGGAGAGATGTAACAGTGAGCCCAACAGGTTCATTCAATTCTAGCTGGCCTATGGTAATTGATGTGCTATGATCTGCTGATCTTGCCTTTCTCTTTTTAACCATGTTCTTCCAATTTTTTAAAGTTAGGCTCAAGTCCAGATGCCTCAGTCAAGTTTTACCTGATGGCATCAACACTATTCTTTTTTTTTCTTTGAATGTTTATATTTTTGAGAGAGAGAGAGAGAGAGAGAGAGAGAGAGAGTGTGCACAGCTGGGGAGAGGCATAGAGAGAGAGAGGGACAGAGGTTCCTAAGCAGGATCCTCTATGCTGACAGCAGAGAGCACAATGTGGGGCTCAAACCCATGAACCATGAGATCATGACCTGTGCCGAAGTCACATGCTTAACCGACTGAGCCACTCAGGTGCCCCTATTCTTTTCTTTTCTGAATATCCCCCCTACTCTTAATCCACAACTTAAAAACATATATATATATACATATATATGTATATATATGTGTGTGTGTGTGTATATATATATATGTATATATATATGTGTGTGTGTGTTTTATATATATATGTTTATATATATAGTGTGTTATATATATGTTTTATATATATATATATATATATATATATTTACTCTATTCTGTTGCTGAGTCAATTACTTTGTAGATTAGAAAACCAACATGGAATACATATGGATGGTTTAATATACGGATGTTTTGTCACACTAACAAGAATGCCTGATGCTATGGGCAGCATCACTGGACAAGCCCTGTGAGATTTGAACACACTACTGTGTTCATTTGGATCTGAATGATGCTGAATTCAGTGCTAGGAACCTATCATCCAACTTTCAGTAAAACTGGGTATTGCTGCCTATATGGAAAGGCAGATGTAATTTGTCAATTTGGAATGAAGCATTATTATAGGTAAATGTAATCCTTGTGAACTTGGAAAAAAAATTAATTGGCGCTAAATTTGTTTTTCCTTTTTTTTTTTTTCCTTTTTACTAGATTTGAAGTTTGTTTAACTATACAGGGGGCGCCTGGGTAACTTAGTTGGTTAAGCGTCCAACTTTGGCTCAGGTCATGATCTCACAGTCCGTGAAATGGAGCCCCGCATCGGGCTCTGTGCTGACAGCTCAGAGCCTGGAGCCTGCTTCAGATTCTTTGTTTCTCTCTCTCTCTCTGCCCTTCCCCCATGCATGCTCTGTCTCTCTGTCTCTCTTTCAATAATAAACTTAAAAAAATGTAAACTATGCAGAAAAGGTGAAAAGCATAGGAAAAGAAGGAAACAGTAATCAGGAAGACAGAACAGACTGATACTGTATGAAGTATATGGAAACATCTTCCTCAGCTTCTGTAGTAGTAATGTGTGCAAATCTCACAAGCTAGTTTTTCTTCGAAGGTGGCTTACATAGGTTTTAAAAGTTTACCGAAACACACAGCCCGTCATACTATTTCCTTATAAGAAGAAGGCAGATCTTGTGGTGGGAATTTAATGTAAATCAAACAAACTGAATGATAAAAACATCTTTACCAAATATCACAAATCCACTTTGTGGTAAAGTGGTAAAGGTTTGCTCCCAAAGGAGAAATCAAAACAAGACGATAATCTAATTATTTCTAATTTCAGCACAATAATAAATTTAGTGGCCCAAGAGAAAATATGCCAACTTGGTACACAGAAACTAGGAGTAAATTCTATCTTTTTTTCCAGCATAATTTGTTTATTTTTTGAACTG
>JAQQST010002413.1:0-10096 GCA_028646485.1 Cryptoprocta ferox
TGGCCAATTAATCTTTGACAAAGCAAGAAAGAGTATCCAATGGAATAAAGATAGCCTCTTTAGCAGGTGGTGCTGGGAGAACTGGACAGCAACATGCAGAAGAATGAAACTAGACCATTTTCTTACACCATACTCAAAAATAATCTCAAAATGGATGAAGAACCTGAATGTGAGACAGGAAACCATCAAAACTCTAAAGGAGAAAGCAGGAAACAGCCTCCTTGACCTCAACCGCAGCAATTTCCTACTCGACACATCCCCAAAGGCAAGGGAATCAAGAACCAAAATAAACTATTGGGACCTAATCAAGATAAAAAGCTTCTACACTGCAGGGGCAACAATCAAGAAAACTAATAGGCAACTGACGGGATGGGAAAAGATAGTTGCAAATGACATACCGGATATAGGGCTAGAATCCAAAATCTACAAGGAACTCACCAAACTCCACACCGGAAAAACAAATAATCCAGTGAAGAAATGGGCAGAAGACATGAATAGACAGTTCTCCAACGAGGATATCCAGATGGCCAATAGACACATGAAATGATGCTCAGCGTCACTCATCATCAGGGACATACAGATCAAAACTACACTGAGATACTACCTCACGCTGGTCAGAGTGGCTAAAATGAACAACTTAAGAGACTATAGATGCTGGCGAGGATGTGGAGAAACGGGCACCCTCCTACACTGTTGGTGGGAATGTAAACTGGTACAGCCGCTCTAGAAAACAGTGTGGAGGTTCCTCAAAAAACTATCAATAGAACTCTCCTATGACCCAGCAATAGCACTGCTGGGGATTTAAGCAAGGGATACAGAAGTGCTGATGCATAGGGGTACATGTTCCCCAATGTTCATAGCAGCACTTTCAACAATAGCCAAGTCATGTAAAGAGCGTAAATGTCCATCAACTGATGAATGGATCAAGAAGATGTGGTTTATCTATACGATGGAATACTACATGGCAATGAGAAAGAATGAAATCTAGCCATTCGTAGCTATGTGGATGGACCTCGAGGATGTCAGGATACGTCAAATATGGCAGAGAAGGACAGATACAATATTTTTTCATTCATAGGTCTTAGAGGAGAATCTTAACAGAGGAACATGGGGAGTGGAAGGGGGGAAAAAGAGTTAGGGAGAGGGTGGGAGGCAAATCATGAGAGATTCTTGAATACTGAAAACAAACTGAGGGCTGAAGGGGGAGGTGGAAAGGGGAAGGGGGATGATGGTCATGGAGGAGGACACTTGTGGGGAAGAGCACTGGGTGTTATATGGAAACCAACCAGACAATAAACTATAAAAAAATTTTTTAAAAAAGAAATGATATACATATGGAATATTAATCAGCCACAAAAAAGAATGAAATCTTGTCATTTCCAATGATTTGGATGGAGCTAGAGAGTATTATGCTAAGAAGAATAAGTCAGAGAAAGAGAAATACCATATGATTTCACTCATACGTAGAATTTAAGAAACACAAGAAATGATCATAGGGTGAAAACGAGAAAGGTTAACCAAGAAACAGACTTTTAACTATAGAGAACAAACTGATGGTTACGAGAGGGGAGGTGAGTGGGGGGGTTGGGTTTAATAGGTAATGTGGATTAAGGAGTACACTTGTGATGAGCACTAGATGTTGTATATAAGTACTGAATCACTAAAATGTACACCTGAAACTCTAACACTATATGTTAACTGGAATTAAAAAAAAAAACTAAGGTTTTTAAAACAAAAGAGAACACACAAAATGCCACAAAATATTTAATGAATCTGCAGTATTCCAAAGAGCATGGTACTGGCATAAAGACAAACATATAGTCCAATGGAACAGAATAGAGAGCACAGAAAGAAACCCACACTTTTATGTCCGCAAATATTTGACATGGATGCAAAGAGTACACAATGGGAAAGGATAGTCTCTTCATAAAATGGTGTTGGTAAAACTAGATATCCACATGTAGCAGAATGAAATTGGCAACTTATCTTACGTCATATACAAACGTCAACTCAAAATGGATTAAAAGTTTAAATGTAAGTCCTGAAACTGTAAAACTCTTAGAAGAAAACACAGGGGAAAATCTTCATGACATTGTTTTTGACAGTTATTTCATGGACATGACATCAAAAGTACAGGAACAAAAGCAAAAACAAATGAGTCAGACTACCTCAAATTAAAAATTTTCAGCACAACAAAAGGAACAATCAACAGAGTGAAGACAATATATGAAATGGGAGAAAACATTTACAAACCATATATCTGATAAGGGTTCAATCTACAAAATATATAAGGAATTCATACAACTCAATAACAACAACAACACCTAATTCAATTTAACATTATATTTTAAAAATGGGGGGGGGGGAAGAAAGTTAAAAATAGGCCACGAACTTGAATAGACATTTCTCCAAAAAAGACTAGAAATGACCAACAAATATATGAAAAAGTGCTCATTGGCACTAATCATCAGGAACTACAAATCAAAACCACAAGAAGACACCTTCTCTCACCTGCCAGTATGGCTATTATGAATTTTCAAAAGACAAGTGTTTGTGAGGATGTGAAGAGAGTGGAACACTTGCACACTGTAGGTGGGAATGAATAATGCTGCAGCCACTAAGGAAAACAGTATGGACGTTCCGGAACAAATTCAAAATAGAACTACAATATGATTCAGCTACCCCACTCCTGTGTATATATTTAAAAGAATTAAAATCAGGATCCTAAATAGATAACACTCCCATGTTCGTTGCAGCATTATTCATAGTAGCCATGATATGGAAACAATCTATGCTTGTTAATGGATAAATGGATTTAAAACAATGTGACTACACACACACACACACACACACACACACACACACACTGAAGTGTTACTCAGCTTTTAACAAAGAAGGAAATTCTGCAATATGTGACAATATGGGTGCAACTTGAGGACATTACACTAACTGAAAGAAGTCAGACACAGAAAGATAAATACTATATAATTCCACTTGTATGAGGTATTTTAAATTGTAAAATTAATAAAATCAAAGAATAGAATGACAGTTACTACGGGCTGAGACGCAAGGGGAAATAGGGAGGTATTAATCAACAGGCATCGATTTTGAATTAAATAAGATGACTGTACATCAGAGATCTGTTGTACAGCATCATGCTTATAGTCAATTTACACTTAAAATTTGTTAAGAGGATAGACTTTATGTTCAGTGTTCTTGTCGCAATAAAAATTTTAAGAAGAACTAGGGTGTTATGGTTCCTGTCTTCTAGCTGCTGTTCTGCCTACCCTCACATCTTCCTTCCTGAAGATATTAAGTAATGAACAGAAGCCATATTTCAAAGCCAAAGAGAAAGAGAGTACAATCTGCTGAACATTGCTATAGGCTTAATTGTGCAAAGAGTAAGACTCGGAATGAGTGAAAAAAAACAACAACATTTGAGGATGACAGGTGGGAGAGTGGGAGAGGACCAAATCTAAAGGATGGAAAATGTAGTAAATAATACTATGCTGTGCCACCCTCATCCCTCATGAAAACCCAAATACTCATTTCTACAGCTGCCTTGAATGTTGTGGGTCCAGCTTCATAATTTATTCCCTTGCATTAACTGTCCTCTGCTGAGGGATCTGCCCCACTCAATGTTACATACATCCCCTTCTCCTCTCCAGGAGAGCCTGCATCTATTGATAACTCTGGGTGAGGAAACAAAGACTCAGCCCTCTTGACAGAACATGTCTCAACATCAGAGAGGCCATATATGAAAGACCCACAGGCAATATCATCTTTAATGGGGAAAACCTGAGAGCTTTCCCACAAAGGTCGGAAACACAATAGGGATGTCCACTCGCACGACTGTTGTTCAACATACTACTAGAAGTCCTAACCTAATCAATCAGACAGCAAAAATAAATAAAAGACATACAAATCCGCAAGGAAGAAGTCAAAATCTTACTAGTTTCAGATGACTTGTTACTCTATATAAAAAACCCAAAAGACTCCACCAAACAATTGCTAGAACTGGTACACAAATTCAGTAAAGTCACAGGATAAAAAATCTATATACAGAAATCTATTGCATTTCTATACAATAATTAAAGAGCAGCAAGAGAAAGCAAGGAATTCATCCCATTTACAATTGCACTGAAAACCATAAGACACCTAGGAATAAACCTAACTAAAGAGGTAAAAGATCTGTACTCTGAAAACTGTAGAATACTGATAAAAAAAAATTGAAGATGACACAAAGAAATGGAAAAATATTCAATGCTCACAGATTGGAAAAACAAATACTGTTAAAATGTCTATTCTACCCAAAGCAATCTACACATTCAATGCAATCCCTATCAAAATAATATCACCATTTTCCACAGAGCTAGAACAAACAATTCTAAAATTATGTGGAACCAAAAGAGACCAACTAGCCAAAGTAATATTGAAAAAGAAAACCAAAGCAGGAGGCACCACAATTCCAAACTTAAAGCTGTATTACAAAGTTGTAATCATCAAGACAGTATGGTACTGGCACAAAAACAGATACATAGATCAAAGGAATAGAATAGAGAACCAAAATAGACCCGTAACTATATGGTCAACTAATCTTCAACAAAGCAGGAAAAATTATCCAATGGAAAAAAGATAGTCTCTTCAGCAAATGGTGGTGGGAAAACTGAGCCACTATTTTAAAATTTAAATTCAAGTTAGTTAACATATAGTGTAGTACTGGTTTCAGGAGTAGAATTTAGTGATTCATTACTTACATATAACACCCAGAGCTCATCACAACAAGTGTCCTCCTTAATTCCCATCACCCATTTATCCCATCCCACCAACCACCTCCCCTCCAGCCACCCTCAATGTTTTCTCTATGGTTAAGAGTCTCTTGTGGTTTGCTGCCCTCTCTGTTTATCTTATTTTATTTTTCCTTCCTTTCTACTATGTGCATCTGTTTTATCTCTTAAATTTCACATATGAGTGAAATCATATGATATTTGACTTTCTCTGGCTGACTTATTTCGCTTAACAAAATACAGTCCAGTTTCATTCATGTTGTTGCAGATGGCAACATTTCATTCTTTTTGACCACCAAATAATATTCCATTCTTCTTCTTTATCCATTCATCAGTTGATGGATGTTTGGGCTTTTTCCATAATTTTGCTATTATTGATAGTGCTGCTATAAACATTGTGGTGCATGTGCCCCTTCAAATCAACATGTTTGTATCCTTTGGATAAATACCTAGTAGTCCAATTACTGGGTTTTAGGGGAGTTCTATTTTTAATTTTTTGAGGAAACTCCATACAGTTTTCCAGACTTGCTGCACCAGTTGGCATTCCCACCAGCAGTGCTAAAGTGTTTCCCTTTCTCTGCATCCTTGCCAACATCTGTTGTTTCCAGAGTTGTTAATTTCAGCCATTCTGACAAGAGTGAGGTGGTATCTCATTGTGGCTTTGATTTGTATTTCCTTAATTATGAGTGATGTTAAGCATCTTTTCATGTGTCTGTTAGCCATCTGCATGTCATCTTCCAGAATAAGACAAATGAATGAAATGAATGAAAATGTCTATTCATGTCTTTGGTCCATTTCTTCACTGGATTATTTGTTTTTGGGGGTTTGAGTTTGATAAGTTCTTTATAGATTTTGGATACTAAACCTTTATCCAATATGTCATTTGCAAATATCTTTTCCCATTCTGTCAGTCACCTTTTAGTTTTGTTGATTGTTTCCTTCACTCTGCAAAAGCTTTTTATCTTGGTGGGGTCCTAATAGTTCATTTTTGCTTTTATTTCCCTTGCCTTCAGAGGCATGTCAAGTAAGAAATTGCTGCGGCTAAGTTCAAAGAGGTTGCCGCCTGTTTTCTCCTGTAGGATTTTGATTGTTTCCTGTCTCATATTTAGGTTTTTCATCCATTTTGAATTTATTTTTGTGTATGGTGTAAGAAAGTAGTCCAGTTTCCCTATGGACTCAACAGATATATTCAGAACATTTCACCCTAAAGCAGGAGAATAAACACTCTTTTCCAGTGGACATGGGACATTCTCCAGAATAAATCACATACTGGTCCTTCTGCGAAGGAAACAATCAACAAAACTAAAAGTCAACCTACAGAATGAGAGAAGATATTTGCAAGTGATATATTGGACAAAGGGTTATTATACAAAATCTATAAAGAACTTATAAAACTTGACACCCAAAAACAAACAATCCAGTGAAGAAACAGGCCATGGACATGAATAGATATTTTGCCAAGAAGACATCCAAATGGGTAACAGACACATGAAAAGATGCTTAACATCACCCATAATAAAGGAAAGACAAATCAAAATCACCATGAGCTACCACCTTACACCTGTCAGAATGGCTAAAATTAACAACTCATGAAACAACAGATGTTGGCAAGGATATAGAGAAAGGGAAACCCTCTTAGAGTATTGGTGGGAAAGACAACTGGTGCAGCCACTCTGGAAAACAGTATGGAGTTTCCTCGAAAAGTTAAAAATGGAACTACCCTATGACCCAGGAACTGCACTACTAGATATTTATCCAAAGGATACAAAAATGCTGACTCAAAGGGCCAAATACACCCCAATGTTTATAGAAGCACTATCAACAATAGCAAAATTATGGAAAGAGGCCAAATGTCCATCAACTGATGAATGGATAAAGATGTGATACATATATATAAATATATATATATAATGGAATATTAGCTATCAAAAAAATGAAATCTTGCCATTTGCAACAAGGTTGATAGAGCTAGAGTGTATTAACATGCTAAGTGAAATAAGTCCATCAGAGGAAGACAAATAACATATAATTTCACTCATATGTGGAACTTAAGAAACAAAACAGAAGAACATAGGGGAGGGGAAGGAAAAATAAAATAGATAAAAACAGAGAGGGAAGCAAACCACAAGAGACTCTTAACCATAGACAAAAAACTGACGATTGCTGGAGAGGAATTGGTTGGTGGAATGGGATGAATGGGTGATGGGAATTAAGGAGGGCACTTGTTGTGATGAGCACTGGGTGATATATGTAAGGGATGAATCACCAAATCCTATTCCTGAAGCCAATTGCACTCTATGTTAACTAACTTGAATTTAAATAACATCTTGGAAGAAAAATAAATAAAAATAGAAGCGCCTGGTTGGCTCACTCAGTTAAGCATCTAACTTTGGATCGGGTAATAATCTCACAGTTCGTGGGTTTGAGCCCCGTGTAAGGCTCCACACTAACAGCCTCGAGCCTGAACCTGTTTCAGATTCTGTGTTTCCCTCTCTCTCTGCCTCTCCCCTACTCATGCTCTCTCTCTCTCTCTCTCTCTCTCTAAAAATATATAAATAAACATTTTGAAAAAGAAGAAAAATAAATAATAATAAAATGTAAGAAAAAATAAACACTAAGCCCTCTAGCTTCAATATGAAATATCTCTGAAAGGCCATTCAACCCAAGAGCTCCTCATGAAATTGGCTGACTCTTCTATTGCAACTTCTTCCTCTACAATCCTACTTCTTCTATTCTTTCTCAAGTGTTGTTCTCAAAGTGCACTCCCTATTAAACTTCTTGCACACAAATCACTACCTTGGAACTTACTTCCAAAGGCAACTAACCTATTACAGAGAGAAATACAATCCACATGACCCCACTCTCAAAGTGTCTGTGTGAACTTGATACTTCAAACTGTCAAAAATATATAAAGGACAAGAGGGCAAGATGGCAGAGAAGTAGGGAGCTCTGTAATCTGCGCCCGCCCACATTGATTGAACTGAGAAGGACTGAAGGGATAATACTCCGTTTTGCAAGTGGGGGAAAAGAAGAAACAGACACCAGAAAGAAGACAACCTCAAAGATGCCTGAGTGAGTGATTGTGATCTGGGAAATTGGAGGACGAGCAGGCCCCGGAGGTACAGGGGGACGGAGCCCCAACCCAACACAGGGGGAGTGCGCTGTGCTCCGGAGAGACAAGGGGAAAAGAAAGAGAGACTGAAAACGCTCATAGAACCATCTCTAAAAAAGGAGGAAAAACTCGCCCCTGGACAGAGATACACAATGTCTCCCCATATATAACTGCTGGGCACGGGGAGAGAAATCTGTCCCATCTGGCTGGCGAATTCTTCCTTGGGCACAGTGGCAGCGGCATCAATTCCAAGCGGCGCAGCGAAAGGCAGCGGCGGCAGCGCTGCCACCAGCGCAAGCCGGGCTGGGAGGCCGGCCGCCAGCAGGAGTGCATCTCATCTCCGGTGACAGTGTTGACCTGCATGGACTAGGATTTGGAAGTGAGGCGGAGCTTGGAGAATACAGTTTGGCTCGCCCCCGGCACAGGGAGATCAGACTCAGAAGAGCAGCTTACAACACTTGGTTTGAGCAGAGCTTGAAGCGCCGCCATTCTTCTCTCCACAACCACCAAGGCGGGGCCTCAGAGAGCAGCCCCGAGACCTGACCTACCTACGCCAAACCACGCCCATCCGCACAGGAGAGTTGCCTTTTTTCCTTTTTTTTTTCTTTTTTCTTTGCTTCTCCCTATTTTCTCCTACCATCCAGATGTATTTCCCTTATCTTATTCTTATCTCTCCTCTTGGCTGGTTATATGCTTTTAGACTGTCCATATTCTTTTGCTGTCTCTGTCCCCCCCTTGTTTTGTTTCTGTTTTTCTTTCTTTTTATTCTTTCTTTTCTTCTCTTCTTTCTTTTCTTTCCTTTCCTTTCATTTCCTTTACTTCCTTTCCCCTTTTGGTTTGATTGTTTGTTTGATTTGTCTGTGCGTTTGGATGCTTTTGTTCCCTGGGTGTTAGTCTGTTTTCCTTTTTAGGGCTACTTCAGGAAACAAGCCAAAGTATACATGGTGGAGAGTCCCATATAACTGACCAGGGAAATAAAATAATCAGAGGCACAACAAGAGAAACTGAGACACACCATTAAAAGAATGGTTTCTGAAACGACAGGCCCTGGACAGTCAATGAGCCTCCTTTAATAGAGCAATACTAACAGGTGCACAGTGCATAACGAGCTTTTAAAACTGACAAGAGACAGAAGGCTACCCAAAATGACGAAACGAAAGAACTCTCCTCTAAAGCAACTCCAGGAAGAAGTCACAGCCACAGAACTGCTCAAAGCAGATTTAAGCAACATAACTGAACAAGAATTTGGAACAATTATCATAAAATTAATTGCTGGACTTCAAAAAAACATCAAAGAAGCTACTGATACACAGACTAGGGACGTTCAAAATAGCTGTGACGAGTTAAAACAGGCTATAAATGAGGAGCATAACAGAATGGAGGCATCCACTGCACGGATTGAAGAGGCAGAGAGGAGAATAAGTGAATTAGAAGACACAGTTATAGCAAAAGAGGAAGCCGAGAAAAAGAGAGAGAAATTGATACAGGAACACGAAAAGACAATTCGAGCACTGAGTGATACAATCAAACGGAACAATATCCATATCATAGGAATTCCTGAAGATGAAGAAATAGAAAAAGGTCCTGAAGGGGTACTCGATCAAATGATAGCTGAAAACTTCCCGAATATGGGGAAATAAATGGACATTGAAATCCAAGAGGCCCAAAGAACCCCCTTAAGACGTAACTTGAATCGACCTTCGGCACGACATATCATAGTGGAAATGGCAAAATATAAAGACAAAAAGAGAATTCTGAAAGCAGCTAGGGAAAAAAAAGGACCCTAACATACAAAGGGAAACCTATCAGAGTGGTTACAGACCTATCGAATGAAACTTGGCAGGCCAGAAAGGAATGGCAGGAAATCTTCAATGTGATGAACAGAAAACTATGCAGCCAAGAATCCTTTATACAGCGAGCCTGTCATTCAAAACAGAATGAGAGATAAAGGTGTTCCCAAATAAACAAAAATTGAGAGAATTCATCACCACCAAACCAGCCCTACAAGAAATCCTATGAGGGACTCTATGAGGAAAATGTGGCAAGGAATACAAGGTACCAGAGACACCACTATAAACATGAACTCTACAGAGACCACAATGAACCGAAACTTACATGTTTCAATAATAACCCTGAACGTAAATGGACTGATGCCCCAATCAAATGACACAGGGTAGCAGAATGGATAAAAAAACAA
>JAQQST010002414.1:0-10094 GCA_028646485.1 Cryptoprocta ferox
GAGAACTTAAGTGACTTATCTAAAGTCACACAGTTAGTAAATGGCAGAAGCCAAAATGTAGACTCTCAGACATCAGGCACTGTCAATGCCCTTCAGCCAAACACCACCAGGACATGCCTGGGGTTGATCAAGCGGGGATAATTGTTCATTGCCACAAAGAGAGACACCTCAACACCCCCACCATCCACCTTGTGTTGGCCTTCATGGCAACAAGCAATAAGCTCAACTTGTTCCACCCCAGGTGTGCTCCTTGTGGTCTTTGGGTGGAGGGCATTGACAGAAACGGAGGTTCACTGAGATTCAGTTGAAACACTCACTTCCTTGGACCCAGCTCTTCCACTTAGTAACAATGACCATATCTTAGACTCCTTATGTCTACTTGTTTGAGATACCAATCTGGGAAGTAAATTCACGCTGAACTGAGCTCTGATATTTTATTGAATTTCTTCAGCGTTGAGTTTATTTTGCTTTTTTTAATGCTTATTTATTTATTTTGAAAGAGAGAGAGATAGAATGCGAGATGGGGGAGGGGCAGAGAGAGAGGGAAGCAGAATCCAAGCGGGCTCTGCAACTGTCAGCACAGAGCCCGACTCAGGGCTTAAACCCACAAACCATGAGCCTGCTCATGACCTGATCCAAACCTAAAGTTGGACACTTAACCAACTGAGCCACCCAGGCACCCTGGGTTTATTTTGCTTTTTAAGAAATGAGTTCCTTTCGAGTATTTTTGGTTATCTGATTGGATTTATATTGTTCCTTGATGAAATTGTTTTCTACCCTTCTTACACATGCTCCTATAGTCTGTCTGCTTGTGTAGTGTTGCTAATGTTGTTTATAAGAGGAAAAGTCCGTAAGGAAAGGATGACATATATTCGATAAACTTTTCCTTGTGTTGGCCCTAGGGACATTCAGAACTTCTCCTCAGACCAGTGTCTTTCAGATAAACTTTATCTCAGGTTATCATTTCAAAACCTTATGAAGACTTTTTAATCTTGCCTTTGTTTCCCTGAGACCTGCTTTCTTTAGCTGCACCTACCAAGAATCAGAACTTTTTGTCTGGCCTTAGATTGGAGGTAATTGGCCTTTAACCAAACTCTGAGGACAAAGTTCACCACCATCTTTACAGACTGTTGAGTTCTCACAGGGTTTTCTCAGTCTAAAAATGCACCTCTTCTGGCCTACATACCTGCTTCCTCCATGTTTTCTCTCCATGATGCTAAGTTGTATGCTTACTCCTCCAACTGGCACAGCCTCACCAGGGATATTTTAAAATTGCAGTGTCCGCTTTGAGGAGCTTTGGACATGAAAGAAAGGCACTTTAGAACAAAAAGCATAAGAAACCCTCATGAAGAGATTATCTTGTTTGTCTAAAAGAGAGATCAGGGTTTTTTATAACTTAGGAAATATCATCTCCTTGGTTTCCACATTTGAGAGAATGCTATATTTTTTAATTATACAACTTGATAAACTTGTCAAGGGTCAATGTTACATCAAAACCAGCATTGCGGTGCCTGGGTGGCTCATTGGTTAAGTGTCCAACTTCATCTCAGGTCATGGGAGTTTGAGCCCTGCATCAGGTTCTGTGGTGACAGCTTAGAGCCGGGAGCCTGCTTCGGATTCTGTGTCTCCCTCTCTCTCTGCCCCTCCCCACCTCTCTCTCTCTCTCTCTCTCTCTCTCTCAAAAATAAATAAATAAACGTTAAAAAAATATATCAAAACCAGCTATATGCCACTCTTTTTTTGTGTGTATACCTCAAAATCTGTACTTCTACAGGTTAACTTTCTTTCTTTACCCTGCAGAGAAAACATAACTAGCCCTTCATAGTATAATCACATACTTGACTGTAGCTGGTTCTCTTTCCTTTTTACTTTTTTCTGTTCTACTTTCTCTTTTCTCTTGTGAAACATTAAATATTAACTTTTCAAAAAATAATTTAGTTGTATTGCATATACCCTAAGAAAATCTAGTCCAAATAAAGTCAAATTTGTCTAAAAGAAAATTTTAAAAATTACTAAACCATGTTACTTTTTGTGTGCACTGGAAAGTATATTTACATAATAGCTATTAGAAAGTATCTAATAGCTTACTATAACTATTAGAAAATAAGAAGAGTCTTTAGTTTCAGGATAAAAGAAGAGTTTTAGTGTGGTTAAGGATCTTTAGCACACTAGTTTGGTTTATTCAAGACTAGATTTAAATTTTTTGTAATTGAAACTTCCTAAATTTCCTAAATTGTTTTTATGAATTAAATAACTTACCATTGTTTCCAAAATGTGTTTAAATTGAAATTAGGTGTAGAAAATTGTATTCAACTAAATAGAATGGTAATAATAAGTACTTTTTCAAAATATTATGGAATTCTTAAAATGCTATAAGTCAAAAGAATTCAGTGTGTTAGCTAAATTATAATCTCCAGGCAAACCATAAGGATTCTTAAATACAGAGAACAAACTGAGGGTTGCTGGAGGGGTGTTGGGTGGGGGAATGGGCTAAATCGGAGATGGACATTAAGGAGGGCACTTGTTGGGATGAGCACTGGGTGTTGTAAGTGATGAATCACTAAACCCTACTCCTAAAACCATTATTATACTACATGTTAACTAACTTGGATTTAAATAAAATTTAAAAAACAAAAACATTAAAAAATAAAATGAAATAAATTATAATTTCCAGATCCTTAGATAATGTTAAGATCTTAGACCTAAGTTAATTACAAGTAATGTTTGGATGTCTGGATACCTCCAAAAGGAAAGAATAAACCAGATACTAACATATTTATTCTTGTTTTTTAATGGCAATTAACTAACAAATTATGCAAACACTTTTGAACAATATTTTATATATATTTTGCCTCTTGAAACTGTTAAAATGATAAGAAATAATTTCTCATGGAGGAAAAATTGCTAAATATTTTTTTACCTTTTGTTCTCTAGTTTTGTTTTATGTCTGAAGAAAGAAAAGTTGGGTATTTTGGTGAATGATAAGAATTAATATAAATGGTTAGTTGTACTTGGTTTAAAAATTACAGAGAAATAGAAACATGTATATAAGATAATGGATATTATTTTCATTTTGCTTATTTAAAAAGTTGTCATAGTTATTTAATATAATGTATATTGTATTTAATATACCGATAAGTTAATTATATTTAAAATTGTAGATAAAAGCTTGAGATTATTGCCTATTTTACATTTATATACTTGTGTATACATAAGTACATATATATAAAGATACATTAATAAATCTTGTATTATAAATTGTTACATGAATAATGTCCCAAAGGAGTAAAATTAGAATATGGGTCTTTTTTATGTAGAATGACTAAGTCTATGATCAGACTAGTAGAGGTTCCTTTCTGTCACCAAATTATTCTATTAACTCTCAAAACTTTGTGACATATTCTGAAATTGTGTTTTAAGCAATTTCTTACTTTTATAAAAAAAGTTAATTTCCTAATAGACATTGTTGTTTATCATTGGGTAATTTTACAGTGTTAACGATAAATATTTCTTCCTTTAGATATTTTTGATTTACCTTGTCTCTTCTGACAACTATTCTTAATTTTACCTTTCGCAAATGCAGAATAATAAAACTATTAAGGTGACTTTTATGCCTAAAACATCTTTGAGTTTTCTAAAATGGTCAGTAAGTAACACAAAGATTTGCCCACTCACCTCATAAAAGAAAGGACAACGAGAATAATTGCTATCTAAATTTCTCCAACTTTTAAATCACTCTGTTATGAGAACTTAGTATTAAAGTAATGTGACATAATTAAAATAGAGTTTATCTTCCAGATAAAAGTGAAATATGCAAATACTTATATCATTCTATGTTGAATAATTTTAAAGTTAAAAGAAATATGCCCCTATTTAACACAAAGACTGATTTATACCTCTCTACCAAAGATTTTTCCAGGACTTTAGATTCACAATCTCTTCATTCGTTTTTGTTTATGAAGTTTCTAGATAGGCAGTCGGTACTAGCTTAATTACATGGGAATGGTCAAAGGTATATTGCTTATTTCAGTTCTTCATTAGATCCAGTAACTAAGACACAGGACCTTGTCTAAGAGCTATAACAGCATTAGCAAAACATAGAAAAACTTCAATTAGCTTAGTTCTAGATCACCACTAAGCCCAGCAGTTCCCCGTGCTGTGCAAACTGTTTTATGGACAAAAAGACATTCATCAATTTTCAGCTAACCTCCTATTGAAAGCCCTTTCACACTGTCAGTTTCTGTAATACTTGAAAGGCAGCTATGCTCACCACTATACCACCAATGCTGCTCTAGTTTCTGTGATACTTGAAACCCAATTAGGCTTCTTCATTTACTATGAATCGAGATGGGAACAACTTTCTGTTTACTTCTGTTAGGGAAATTTTCAATGTCCTACACAGACCTTCAGTGACCCTTTGGCCTGCTTTGCAAGAACTGTTCAACTTCACTCAAAAAAGTGTTAAGGGGCATCTGGGTGACTCAGTCAGCTAAGCGTCCAACTTCAGCTCAGGTCATGATCTCATGGTTTGTGAGTTCGAACCCCTGGTCGGGCTCTGTGCTGAACAGCTAGGAGCCTGGAGCCTGCTTCAGATTCTGTGTCACTCTCTCTGCTCCTCCCCCACTCACACTTTGTCTCTCTCTCCCTCTAAAAAATAAATAAGAATTTAAAAACTTTTTAATTAAAAATAAAAAACAGGGTTAATTTAGAATGACATAAAACAGGCTCACTGCTATTGTCATAAAGAATACTTTTGTTCCCAGTATAGTCTGTGCCCCCACTAGGGTACAACTTCATATGTGGCTATCAGACATTACACTAACTTATACTGTGTATTCAGGATAATTTTTAGAGACTTTCAGATATTTAAAATTACCACTTCCTTAGAGGATTGTGTTTCTCTAGAAGTAACTTTTTAATTTACCCCCAAATTACCCAATTACCTCCCAAATGAAGCTCAAGTTACACTGGAGAATTTCCAGAAGGGATAAACTGACTGCCTCTTCATGGATACTATTCAAAGTGTGGTTCCCACATTAGGAATAATACAACTGACAAAGATGGTCCACAATTTATTTCTGACTCTAAAAACAGTCATAAATAACATAACCTCTACTCAGAAAACTCAACAAACTAGTCTAAATTCAGTAGCCAGAGCTGTTATGAATAATCACATTACCCTTGATTTCTTCTTAACTAATCAAGGGGAATTTTATACTATAGCAAATACTTTTTGCTATGCCCATATACAACAAGATAAACAATATAGCTGGGGAGGGTGGAAAGCCACTTGTTTCCTTGACTAATTATCATTTTGTTTCTGATAATTGTTAGTATTGCAGTTAGCTGATGTATCCTGTTCAGCGATTTAAATGCTACTACACAACCACTGTCACATCACAGGACTCAACAACTCGTCCTTCAGCATAAGGAGTAGAACACACTAACCCTAGTCCTATTACAGACTACATTTTCCAAACAACCTCCTGATCAGCAAAATCGTGGCAATGGTGAGACTCTGGGTATCACTGATTAGTGTCTTAGAGCCTGACTTCATCTGCTCTTGGCTATAAAGAAGGCACTAAGTCCCCTGACAACTAGGACCTGGTCTGGTAGTATCATTTGGGCCTTATTATTCTCCTGCTGAAAAATGTCATAGAACATCAAAATCAGACAAGGCCATTTTGTGACCATGATGGATCAAAACCAAAAAAGACCAGTATGGGGGGCAAAATAGCTCAAATGGGGGAGGATTAGAGTGGAAATACTGCTGTCTGAACACAGACAAAATGAGAACATTATCTAAGCCGTAGAAATGACCAAACTTCCCCCAATTCTGGCTAATATGGGTGACTCCTTCTTAAATTACATCTTTATCTTAGCTCTAATCTCCCCTTTTTTCAGATAAGATTTTTTCTTTAAATTCAAGTTAGTTAATATACAATGTAGTCTTGGTTTCAGGAGTAGAACCCAGTGATTGATTCATCACTTACATATGTCACCCAGTGCTCATCCCAAAAAGTGGCCTCCTTAAAACCCATCACCCATTTAACCCATTCCCCCACACACCTCCCCTCCAGCAATTTTCAGTTTATTTTCTCTATTTGAGTCTTTTATGGCTTGCCTCCCTCTCTGTTTTTATCTTATTTTTCTTTCCCTTGTCCTATGTTCGTCTGTTGAGTTTCTCAAATTCCACATATGAATGAAATGATATGATATCTGTCTTTCTCTGACTTAGTTCACTTAGCATAGTACCCTCTAGTTCTAACCACATTGTTGCAAATGTCAAGATTTCATTCTTTTTTGATCGCCAAGTAATATTCGATTGTATACATACACCACATCTTTATCCATTCACCACTCCATGGACATTTGGGCTTTTTCCATAATTTGGCTATTGTTGATAGTGCTGCTATAAACATTGGGATACAAGTGCCCCTACAAATCAGCATTTTTGTATCCTTTGGATAAATACCTACTAGTACAATTGCTGGGTAAACAGGTAGATCTATTTTTAATTTTTTAAGAACCTCCATACTGTTTTCCAGAGTGGCTGCGCCAGTTTGCAATCCCACCAACAGTGTAAGAGTTCCCCTTTCTCTACATCTGAGATACCCAATTATAGAATTACTTGTGCTTCCTGACAGCATCCAATTCAGAGTAAAACCCTACTTCATTAAACCCTCTCCCAAATCACTTAAGATCCTGAAAGACCCCATGCTTCTCCACAGTGTGCATTCTCCCTTGCTACAATGAGTAGTTTGTACATTATCTCACTTTTATCCCACAAAGAAGAAATTATTATCATCATCATTTTGCAGATAATGAAACTGAGACTCTGATAATTTAAATAACTTTCCCAAGGAAAAGTGTAGAACTGTAACTGTGACAAGAGAAAAACCTCAGCACAGGACAGAGAGGGATTCTATCCTACCCCCCATGCTGGGGGACAAAAGAACTTCCCTCCAGGTCAGGCGGTACCCATAGGCCAAGTTTGCATCAGGAGGAATCAATCCCCTGTTCTGAAGTGCCAGGCTTGTGGGATTACATTTCGGGCGGCATCATTAATGCATACGGAATGAGAGCTTGGAAGCAGCTGGGTGTGGGGCAACTTGGCCCACCTCGGCTGTGCCCATGGCACAGTGAGAACAGATCCAAAAGAGTGATTTGGGACACCTGGTTTGAGGAGAAGGGACCGGGGGATCACCATTTTTCTCCCCACAACCATCAAGGCAGCGCATCAGGGATTGGCCCACAGAACCCACAGTGGAGGCAGGACCCGCCTACACCAAACCATGCCAATCTGTGCTGGGGACCTGCTGGGAGCCTGTAGATGCTAGAGAAACAGATGGCACCTCCCCCAAGACCAGCACTGCTGCATTGCTGTGATTAACTCTAGATCAATTCTTGCTATTCAGGTATACTTTCCCTTTTCTCATTCTTATCCCTCCCCTCCTCTGGGCTGGTTATTCTTGTTATAGGTTTGCATGAACAGACATATTTAATCCATCCTCCTGATGCATATTCTACACTTCCTTCTTTACCTTCCTTTCTCTCTCTCTCTGGAATAATCAGACTATATAGTTTCTCTGGATGACATTTATCTTCGTTTCTTTCTCCTCGCCTCCTGCCGTATTCTCCTTTTTCTCTCTCTAGATTAAGCCTTTTAGTCTGTCTTCCTGGTAAATGTTCATTTTCTCTTGCTCCCCCCCCCCTGTCATTTCTCCCTTTGTACATGCCCTCCTATCAGTACTGTCTCCACCCTGATCTTTATTTGTAGCTGGGATTTCTGGTTTTATGCTTTTAGACGGTCCTCTTTTTTTGTTGTTGTTGTTGGTTTGCTTGTTTGTTTGATTTTTCTGTTCGTGTGCCTGTATTAGTTCCCTGTTTGTTTGTCTGTCTGTTTCCCATTCCAGGGCTATTTTAAGGAACAAACCAAAGCACATATGGTGGAGAACCCAACATCACTACGAGTAGGGAAATAAAATAATCAAAGTCACATCAAGAGAGACCAAGGGACACCTTAAAAGAACACTTTCTGAGGGGCCAGGCCCTGGACAGTGTATGAGCCTCCTTTAATATAGCAGTACTCACAGGTGCAGAGCACATAACAAGCCTTTAAAACTTACAAGAAACAGAAAGATAGCCAAAAGGGCAAAACTGAAGAAATCTCCTTAAAAGAAATTCCAGGAAGAAGTGACAGCTAAAGAATTGATCAAAACAGATACAAGCAACATAATGGACCAAGAATTTAGAAAAATAGTCATAAAATTAATCACTGGACTTGAAATAGGGATAGAAGACAGCAGGGATGCTACTGCTGCAAAGATCATGGATCTTAAAAATACTTATGATGAATTTAAAAATGCTATAAATGAGGTGCATAATAAAATGGAGGTGGCCACAGCACGGATTGAAGAGGCAACAATGAGAATAGGTGAATTAGAAGATACAATTATAAAAAAGAGGAAGCTGAGAAAAAGAGAGATAAATTGATCCAGGAGCATGAAAAGAGAATTTGAGAACTGAGTGATGCAATCAAACAGAACAATATCCGAATCATAGGAATTCCAGAAAAAGAAGAGAGAGAAAGAGACTGAAGGGGTACCTTAACAAACCATAGCCTAGAACTTCCTCAATCTGTGGAAAGAAACAGACATTGAAATCCAAGAGGCACAGAAAACTCCCCTCAGACGTAACTTAAACTGATCTTCTGCATGACATATCATAGTGAAACTGGCAAAATATAAGGATAAAGAGAGAATTCTAAAAGCAGCTAGGGATAAATGGGCTCTAACATACAAAGGGAGACATATGAGGGTAGTAGCAGATCTATCTACTGAAACTTGGCAGGCCAGAAAGGAATGGCAAGAAATCTTCAATGTGATGAACAGGAAATATATGCAGCCAAGAACCCTTTATCCAGCAAGCCTGTCATTCAGAATAGAAGGAGAGATAAACGTTTTCACAAATAAACAAAAATTGAAAGAATTCATCACCACTAAACCAGCCTTACAAGAAATCCTGAGAAGGACTCTATGAGGGAAATGTTGCAAGGAACACAAAGTACCAGAGACACCACTACAAGCATGAATACTACAGAGAACACAATACTCTAAAACCATATGTTTCAATAATAACACTAAATGTAAATGGACTAAATGCTCCAATCAAAAGACATAGGATAGCAGAATGGATAAAAAACAAAATCCATCTATTTGCTGTCTAAAGAGACTCATTTGAGACCTGAAGACACCTTCAGATTGAAAGTAAGGGGATGGAGAAATATCTATCATGCGACTGGAAGTCAAAAGAAAGCTGGAGTAGCCATCCTTATATCAGACAAACTGGACTTTACTTTAGAGTAACAAGAGATGAAGAAGGGCATTATACAATAATTACAGGGTCTATCCATCAGGAAGAGCTAACAATTATAAACGTCTATGCAAAGAATTTGGTGCACCCAAATACATAAAACAATTAATCAGAAACAAAAGCAATCTTATTGATAAGAATGTGCTAATTGCAGGAGACTTTAGTACTCCACTTACAGCAATGCATAGATCAAGTAGACAGAAAATCACTAAAGAAACAATGGACCTAAAAGACACATTGCACCAGACAGACATGAGAGATATATTTAGAACTTTACATCCCGAAGCTATGGAATTCACTTTCTGCTCGAGTGCACATGCTACATTCTCCAAGATAGACCACATACTGGGTCACAAAGCAGCCCTCCATAAATATAAAAGAATTGAGATCATACCATGCATGCTTTCAGATCACAATGCTATGAAACTTGAAATCAACCACAGGGAAAAGTCTGGAAAACCTCCAAAAGCGTGGAGGTTAAAGAACACCCTACTAAAGAACGAATGGGTCAACCAGGCAATTAGAGAAGAAATTAAAAAATATATGGAAACGAATGAAAATGAAAATACAACAATCCAAACTTTCTTTGGGATGCAGCAAAGGCAGTCCTAAGAGGAAAATACATTGCAATCCAGGCCTATCTCAAGGAGCAATAAAAAGTGCAAATACAGAATCTAACAGCACACCTAAAGGAACTAGAAGCAGAGCAGCAAGAGCAC
>JAQQST010002415.1:0-10090 GCA_028646485.1 Cryptoprocta ferox
TTTTTTTTTTGACCGTGAAATGGTCCAAAACATGTCTTAGAATTGCTGCAGAGTTTGAGGAGTAACTTTGCAATTTGAAAGTAGGAACCAGCATGCCATGGAAATGTGAGGTTTTTGGTTTCTGTTGTTGTTGTTGTTTTTAATGATATTGTTGTTTCATTCAAAAGTATATTCCTGAAACCTTCTAATACATTTTACACTGGCCATAAGATATGGAAGCACTTATCATGCTTACTCAGAGTTTTGGTATTTTTGCCATACTTTTAACTTAAATAGAAATGTCTTGAAAGTAATTACTATCTGCAGTTTTAAGACCTATAACTGCTAGACCAATTAATGAGCAATTTTCTGATTAGTAATATTCTAAGTCAATAGAAAAATATTGAATAATTTAAAAGAAAAGCTGAGAAATCAAAAATACTTTAGGCAAAGCTATTTTTATACATTATAAGAAAATGTTTATGGTCTGTCTAATAATAATGTTCATACCAGATTCAGTATTGCTCAGTGTAATCATGAATTTGGTACTAACCAGAGTCTTCATAAAAACAAGTTATTTTCTTAACTTTCTTCTCTCTTCAAAGAGTAACAGACTAAATATAGGGATAATCCAGCTATTTTACAGAGTTTTAATGCTACCTTCAGGATGAGTATATTTAAAAATGGATCACTGTCAACTCTAAGGATATAGCATTCAAGTTTGGCATAGAGAAATCTTTCATCAGTGACTATATGCTCAAGCAAAGACTTTGATCATTAAGTTTCTGGATTATTTCAAACTAGGCAAGGTGAATCATTTGGAAAGTAAGACCTAATTCCAAAGTTACATTTATAAATTGGAGAGATCACCAGGGCCAGGCAGAATGAGGTTCATCAAAGTTCATTAAAGCACCCCAGACATGTACAATTGCAGAGCTTGTGGTTAAGTATAATACTTGTTCAGTGGACATTACCCATAAGCCACTTGGACTTGGAGACAGTAGTATAAAGGGCAATTCGATCATCACAGTGTGACTCACTCTGATGCTATGAGAGGCAGTGTTGGAAAAGGACCCTGTTTTAGGATCACTGATTCTGAGGAATTTTTTTTAATGTTTATTTATTTTCGAGAGACAGAGAGACAGTGTGAACAAGGGAAGGGCAGAGAGAGAAGGAGAGACAGACTCTGAAGCAGGCTCCAGGCTCTGAGCTGTCAGCACAGAGCCCGACGTGAGGCTCTAACTCACAAACTGCGAGATCATGACCTGAACCGAAGTCGGCCACTTAACCGACTAAGCCACCCAGGCGCCCCTGCTTTTGAGGACTTTAAATGACCTCAGAATTCACTTTGGCTGCTACCTTAAAAACCTGTTACTGTTAGTCCAAAGGAAAACATGAAGTGAGAGTATGTCATTTATAAAAACAAACCTAGAATTTTAATTTTTCCCAAATCACTGTGGATTCATAAAGTGCAAAGCAAGAATATATAAGAGATAGCCTAATTTGTATCAAGAACCATGAGTTTCTAGAATTCATTATCCCTCAAAGTGATAGCAACACAGTCACTACTTTGACTCACAGTGGTATTTATTACTGTTAAGCCATTTTGATTGTAGAAGAAAGTAAAATGTATCACATTATATATGTGTTAGAAATCCTAGTGTTGTATCAAGTTGTAGAAGAATATTATTAATTTATACCCCTATATTCCGTTTTCTTATTAAATACTTGTAATATTTGTGTGTTTGAAATGTAATTTTGGTGATAAATCAAAAAAAAAACATTAAGGGATTCTTACATGACTCGTTTACTGATTTTCAGAACTCTTCAAAAATAATAATAAAATACTCTCCATTTGTGATACAAAGCAAATAATGAGAATGTTGCCCAGTAGCAGCACTTACACATTTTAAGCAGTCATTAAAGTGACTTAATATTATGGTGACATACAATAGGAAAAAAGGAAAACACAATTGTTAAAATCAGGCCATATACAAGAGTAATAGCTTTCATAGGAGGAGTTTGAACACAGATATACAAAATATAGATGCATATTAAAAACAACACTGCGGAGCTCAGGAAAAGACCTGCTAAACTAATAAAACATGATAATAGAACTCGGTTGGATTTGTAATGATCTTATGAGATTTTCTGATATGTTAGTGTTATAGACCATCTTGAATTGAGACCAATATAAACCTTAAGTGCAATTAGGCATTCCTCCAAATGGTAACAGAATAGCAGGGGCTATTGGCTTATTTGGGGGACATTGTAACTCTTCTCAGTTTTTCGAAGCCATTGTTAAAGATGCAATTCTATAGATAATTTTCAAATAACCTATAACAATAGAAAGAATAAAACTATCTTTTCTGGGTTTGAGCTCTGTAGACCATATATGTGTCAGTGATTGTCCTGTTACACCTCTCCTCTATTTCCAGCTTTGGAATTTGAGTATGGTCCATAATAAAGCTCTATTACTACTAAAGGAATGAGTGATCTAGTTCAACAAGCATTGATCAGTACTACATAAACTAAGAGCATTGAGTTTTGGGATGTAACTGCTCAGTTTTAGGGTTTCACTAATAATACTGTCATTCAGGCCTCAGGAATTTCATAGTCAATTAGGAAAGTTAGGCTTAGAAACAAATTCTAGCAAATGGTGTGATAATAAAAGTTTGTACAAAGTATTAAGCCAGTATGGAATGTCCAACTCTTACCTTGGCAGTTTCAAGACATCCCAGGGAGGCTCTTCAAGAACTTGTATCTTAAAAAAAATTAGTTTGATGAGTTTCTGGTAGATTTAAGTGTTATTAGAGGCCACCAGAGCCTATGTTAAATCAATGCCTACCCCTTATTTACCCAAACTTACATCCATTCATTCATGCCCCATATATTTTGTTTTTTTACTATTTATGCATAGGTGCTTGAGATAGATAAATAAAACTACTCCCCTAGAAGCTAGAAAAAATATACTGTCCCTGTTTTCTATGAAATATCTAAAGCAGAGTTGGGGGCATAAGTCAATGTTATAAGATATTATAGGTTTATGCACAAGTTCCCAAGAGAGAATTAACTCAGCCTACTTGTGGGGGAGGTGGTACGCACTGGTCACAAAGGATCACCAGAGGAGATAACAGCTAAAATGGGACTAAAAGGTTGAACAGGAATCAATGAACTAGATGGACCATGAGTAGAAAGCAAGGGATGTTTTCATGAGAAGGGGGCTACTTAAAAAAAAAAG
Organism: Cryptoprocta ferox; assembly: GCA_028646485.1. NCBI lineage: Eukaryota > Metazoa > Chordata > Mammalia > Carnivora > Eupleridae > Cryptoprocta > Cryptoprocta ferox. Next base: position 3,221 of record JAQQST010002415.1, read on the forward strand.
AGATAACCTCCAAAGTTTCAAGAGGTTTCTGGGTCCACCTGGCTGCAGTGTGTTGATATATTTGGATAGCAAGTTGGGTTGCTATGTTCTTTGTCTGTATTTATCCTGAAAGTAGCTAGCCAGTGAGGATTTTAAGATGAGCAAATTTTCATGTTAAAAGGCACATTGAAAGAAGAGTGCAAAATACTTAGGAAAATAAGTAACTTGGAGGAAGTTAGAAGACATGTATTATGTTAAGAAATGAAGGGTGTCTAAACCAATGTAGTAGCAGTGGGATGAAGATGTGGTTTCATCTATTATGCTACAAAGGAGGAAGACAATAACCAACAGTATTTTTGTTGTTTCTATTCTGCCTTGTTTCATAAAACACTTACGTAGCTTATAGGAATATTTCAAACACAACAGGAAAACATATTAGCTCATAAGATTATACTACTCTAAAGGGGGTTAGTGATTGATCAATTAGCCACTGGGCCAATGAAGAGGGGATGATAGTGCCTTGGGTGTTTGATTGGAAAATAGGGCAAGCCCAATTCTTCTTTAGTAAGTAACATGGGAAACATGGGAACATGGGTAACATGAGAAAAATAGCTTACCTGGAGAGAAGGAAAGTTCATTTTTGTATATGTAAAATTTGAGGTACCTATGAATCAACCAGATGAGAAAGTTAAAATGAGAGTTGTATATTTTTGCTTAAAATTTACGATAATGATTTGAGAGAGACATTAACAAATATATGGTATAGTATCAAATATGTACTTGAAAACTTATGAATAAAAACTCTCCCAGAACTCAGTGGTCTAGAACAAGTACTTAGTTTTGGTTCCTGGACCTGTGGATTATATGTGGCTCTGCTGGAATAAGTAAGTTAACACTCGTCTTCGGCCTGGAATTCATCTCAGTACTTCTTCATGTGTCTCCTTATCCTGGGACTAGACATTTCCCGAGGGATGTTCCTCTCATGATGGATGGCAAAGATGCAAAAAGAGCTAACAAAAGCTCATGATGTGTCTTGAGGCCTCAGTATACTGTACACCTAGCAAATTACCTTGTGCTAATACTCCCTTGAGCAAAACAAATCACATGGACCAGCCAGTCATCAAAGGGGCTTGGAAGAATACTCTGCCCAGAGGACACTATGGAAAAGAGGGCATTCTCAACAAAAATACAATCTTCCATGTGTAGTGTTTGGATCAATAGGGTTGGGTGACATCACTCAGAGGGGTGAAGATGGAGATGATGATAGCACACTCACAAACACTAAATTTTTTAAATTAAAAAAAATTTTTTAAATGTTTATTTTTGAGAGAGAGAGACACAGAGTGTGAGTGGGAGAGGGTCAGAGAGAGAGGGAGACACAGAATCACAAGCAGGCTCCAGGCTCTGAGCTGTCAGCACGGAGCCTGATGCAGGGCTCGAACCCACAAACGGTGAGATCATGACCTGAGCTGAAGTCGGCCGCTTAACTGACTGAGCCACCCAGGTGCCCCAGAAACAGTAATGTTTAAGGAATAACCCCCAGAATGAAAATAAAGAATGTAATAAAATTAGGGAAATAGAGAATCCCTGAAGTCAAAGAAGGGGAACTTCAGAGAGTAGGATGAAGAAAACATTATGTCATCCTATGCAGAGTTCACATCAGGATTGAAAGTGTCTTTTGCTTAGTAATTTGGAATTAATTAATGAGAGTAGTTTATGGATAATGGGGGCAGATACAAATTGTAATATATCAAGAAGTAGAAGGGAATGAACTGGGGAATCACTATAAACTATTTCTTTGAAAAATTTTTTGGTGAAGGAAAAAGGGGTAAGGGGTCTGAAGTGGGCAGACTACCTATATTGAGAAAGTGATACTCCTCTAAAACCTCTCATAATGTTAGACCAGTTGGAAAATAATTTATTTGAAAAGGATAGTAAATCAAAAACCCTACAGTTTGATGACCATATCTTGAAATCCATTTAAAGTAGTTAACGATATAGAACCAAACTGATTTATTTTAGTCACAAAAGTTTTATTCCCATGACATTAAGATGTAGATGTAGAAATATAAATAAAACCTGATTCTAAAATTCAAGGAAATTCTTAGATGAAATACCTATGTGTCTAGAGTTATGATTACAAAACCTGTGTGTGTGCCCATCAATTCACCTGAGAAATTCTTCAACTATATTTATATGAGGCTTAAAAATCATGTGATTTACTCCAAATACTCATTTCCAGATTTATTCCAATGAATGAAATTCAATTGAATGGACCAATTTTGAGGATTTCCATTGCTATAAATTTATTACTTCATGTCTGATGTTTGTGGCTTTAAAATGTAGACATGTCAACAAAGATTACTACTCTCTTTGGTAGAAACTACCAACAAAGCAGAGAAATGTGTGGAAAAAGTGAAAGAGAAAGAAAAATTTGTATTCCAAATAAGATCAGAAAGGATGAGTTCAAAATACTTATACATACATATGCTTAAAAGTCAGGGCATTTGGAACCATTACTTACCTAGAAAGGCTGAAGATGATGTTATTTGTAAAAATTACACAGTTTTAAAATCTCTTGTACATCCATTTATCACTCCTCAGAAGCATCTAAATAGGCTTTTTCCCCCTCTAAATAAATCCTTGATACTCTGGTTTATCCAATGTTACCTACAATCACCAAATCATCAGATTCTTAAGGTGATAGATGCTTATTGTAGCTTAAATAGCTTAATGAGTTTCAGATTATTAGCAAACGAGTTTTAACATTAAAAGAGCTAAGAACTTGTCCTGATTTTTTTAAAAAAATATTTATAGTTGACATACAATGTTACATTATTTTCAGGTGTACACCATAGTAACAATTCCATACATTATGCTATGGTTACCACAAGTATAGCTATCATCTATACCAAAAAAGCTATTATAATATCATTGACAGTATTCCCTACCCTGTACCTTTTATTCCCATGACTTACTCATTTCATGACTGGAAGCCTGTATCTCCCACTACCCTTTACCCATTTTGCCCATCTCCCCAACTCCCTTCCCTCTGGCATCCATCAGTGTTTTCTCCATATTTATGGGCCTATTTCTGCTTTGTTTTGTTTTGTTAGATTCCAAATATATGTGAAATCATATGGTATTTTTCTTTTTATGATTTATTTCACAGGTTAATATCCTCTAGGTGCATCTGTGTCATTTCACATGGCAAGATTTCATTCATTTTTATGGCTGAGTAATATTCCTGTGTATGTGTGTTCTTAATTTGTTCATCTTTGATGGACATTTAGGTTGCTTTCATATCTTGGGTATTATAAATAATGCTGCAGTAAACATAGGGATGCATATAGCTTTTTGAATTAGTGTTTTTGTTTTCTTTGGATAAATACCCAGTAGTAGAATTACTGGATTGTTTGGGATTTAGACTTTTAATTTTTTGAGGAACCTCATATTGTTCTCCACAGTGGCTGTACCTTTTTAAATATCCAGTACGTGAGGGTTCCTTGTGCTCCATATCTTTGCAAACACTTGTCATTTCTTTTTGAGTCCAGGCATTGTGACAAATATAGGAGTTATCTCATTGTGGGTTTGATTTGCATTTTCCTGATGATGAAAAGAAAAACTAAAATGCTGATTAATCCAATTTCATCAATACTGAGAACTTAACATTTGGCCTTTAAAAAAGTGTTAGGGAGGGGCACCTGGTTGGCTCAGTTGATTAAGCGTCTGACTTTGGCTCAGGTCATGAACTCCAGGTTTGTGAGTTTGAGGCCCTCCTCCGGTTTTATCTGGCTTTCTAATCTCAGTATGGAGCCTTTAGAGCCTCTGTCTCCTTCTCTCTCTGCTCCTCTCCACCTCACATGCATTCTCTCTAAAAAAGTAAACATTTAAAAAAATAACTTAAAAAATACTGGTAGGGAAATAAAAGGACAAGTCAGACTCAGTGAAAATTGTGTGTATGTGTGCTGACAAAAAGCTTGCATTCATAATGTGTATTTTTTTAATATATAAAAAATTCTTAATAAAATAAAGACAAGCAATAAAATAAAGACAAGCCAACATAAAATTTTGAGTAAATCCTCATGAAATATATTACTGGAGAATATGCATATTAAAAGATATTCAACATTACTATTCATCAGGCATTTCAAAATAAAACAATAAGATGCCACCACATATCAAATTGAATAGCTAAAGTCAAAGATTGACACAACGTCAGGCAATTGGAACTCTCATATATTTCTGGCCAGAGAGTAACATTTTCCAACCATTTTGGAAATCAGTTTGGTATTTTCTTCTATAACATAGGTGACAACCGCACTTATCAAGTGAGCATGTTGTAATGTGTAATGTCAAATCACTGTGTTGTATACCTGAAAAGAATAAAGTATTGCATGTCAACTCTACTTCAAAGAGAAATATATTTTTTTAAAAAGTTAATTGTAGTCATATAAAAAATGAAAACATAAAAACTATGGTAACAAAAACTTTTAAATAAATTAATTTATTTCAACCCCAAACTAGACACAACTCAAAACAAATGTCAATCAACTGATGGATTAATAAACACATTTTGTTTATTATTCACACATACTCACACAAGGTAAAACTACTTAGAATAACAAAGAATTTATTAAGTACAGACAAGCTCCTCAACACAATACTAAGCAAAAGAAGCCAGGTAAAAAGAGTACATACTATGCCTTTATAGAGTCTTAGAATGAGAAAACCAATCTGAAGTTGAAGAAATCAGATCTGTGAGGATATAAATAGAAAACATTTAAAAGGGAAATTAGAACACGGGGTGACAGAAACATTCTATTTCACATGGAACAACACTGAAACTGTACACTTAAAATGGGTACATTTTGTTGTATGTAAATAATGCTTCAGTACAACAGAACTAAACATGATAAACAGAGTCAAAAGACAAAGCACAGCATAGAAAATTTTTGTTGTGTGTCTCAGGCCAAATACTTAATTATTTATAGTATAAAGATGATTAATAAAAATTTCTTAATTCTAATAACCCATAGAAAAATAGGCAAAGAATAGACACAAAGATAATATACAAAGAAATGTTCAGGACATCTTTGAAAATGTAAATGACAAAGATAAAACATTTTTACCTAAATACTGGACATCAAAACGTTTGATCATATTATTAGTGAAATTTAGGGAAATGACTTTGTATATATATATATATATATATATATATATATATATATATATATATATAGTTAGATGGCATTTTGACATATTTAATCAAAAGAGCCATATTTTTGAGTTAGAAATTGTACATCTAGGACTGTTGTCACTAAAAAACTCACATATGTCTGAGTTGATTTATATATAGGAATATTTGTGGTAGAGTTGTTTGTAATCTCATAATGGAATAATGATGCCCATGATACATGACAGGCTAAATAGGTAAAATCATGCTCTGGACTACTAAAGAGCCATTACAAAGAACATTATTAACTACTTGGAAGGAGCTCCCAAATCCAGATATAAATGATTAAGGGACAGAAACAAAGTGCAAGACTATACATGCATATATCCATGCACAAATGTACACATAACTGTGTTAGAGGGCAACTTATTCAGATAGAAAAGCTGAATGCTGCTTTTATTTTGGCATTCTTTGCTCAGAGAAACACTCACTTTTTCTGAGTTTTGGGATTGGGGGAAGTCCAATTTTCTAGAAGTATTTATGGTTGAAATCTTAACTAATTTTTAACATTCAATAATTGATCCCAGTTTATTCTTCAGCTGCGCATGCCTATGAGAACATGAAGACAGAAACAGTGTATCATTAATCATCACACATCACCATTATGCAATTTTCGGGCATTTTTCCTGGATTCATGGAGCTTTTTGATTCATTTAGAGTCCAGTTTTTGCCATATTAAATCCCTGATGCTACTTGTAATGTCTTTCAATTAATATGATCATTTTGTAGCCTAACATGGTCGCCCAATCCAATGATGTCTGTTGCACAAGCCAAACATTATAATTTACCACTGAAGAGAGCTTCTGATTGTGCCAAAGGAGGAAATGCACTGTTAAATCCCGGCTGTAAAGAATATTATCGTAATTTTAGGTGTTGGTTTTTCTTAAATGATTTGCCGATGGTATAAATGCACAAAATGCTTGAGTGACTTTTTAGTGCTTCCCATTTGAAGTGTTTGTATTACTAACAAGGTAGAAAATGTCCCACTGGTGAGAAAAGAAAAATAAATTTGAGGGATTTACACACAATACAGTTGGAGTTATTTTTTCTACCTATTTTATGTTTGACTCCAAATACTAGATAAAAACTCCATAGATAAATTAGTACATAGAAAAAAGTATTTAAAAACAACAAAAGTCCAAGTTTTCATTCCTGCCATAAGATTTAATTATGGCAAAAGAAGATTTTGCTAAGTGTACATTAAAGTAGGGAAACTTTCTATTATAGGTCATTCGCTATATAGTGGTAGTGTAATGAAAGTAAAAGGCAAATTAATTTAGGCAAAATTCCTACAAAGGAACCAGAGGTGATATTTTATTTATCTGAATTTTATAATAAAAAGCAACTAAAGTGTTATTCTAAAGCGTATAGTAAATATTTAATATTCTCATTGAGTTTCAATATGGTTCCTTGAGTTGATGGACATAGAAAGAAAGAAAATGTAAATTTGGTATTAATGTGGGAGAGGGACTCAAATTCTAGAGACCGACTCAGACACATTAAGAAGTCAGGGAACAAAACCGTGGAAGCACATTCCTGGAATTAAAGAGAATGAATGGAGAGGGGTGGATAAATGAGGGGAAGGGAAGGTAGAGAGATAATTATTAGATAGACTCCAGAGGTTCCAAATTGTTAGGTAAATTACTCTTGTCAAC
>JAQQST010002416.1:0-10088 GCA_028646485.1 Cryptoprocta ferox
CCACCATCACCACCATCACCATCATCACAACCACCACCATCACCACCACCACCATCACCATCATCACCATCACCACTACCACCATCACCATGACCACCACCACCACCACCACCATCACCATCATCACAACCACCACCATCACCACCACCACCATCACCATCATCACCATCACCACTACCACCATCACCATGACCACCACCACCACCACCACCATCACCATCATCACCATCACTGTCACCACCACCACCATCTCTACCATTACTGCCACCTCCATTTCACATTCATTCATGCTCTGGGTTAAAGGAAGATGTCTCAAAGGTCCTCACCAATCCTGACATTGCAGGATTCTGGGACTCTGGGAATCTAACCGCCACCCCAAGTTGTACTTCTTCACAAACATTCTAAATGCTAGAACCTTAACCAAAATGTAACATTTTAGAAAACAATTTTATAGATTTTTTTATTTTTGAGAGAGAGAGAGAGGGAGAGAGAGAGAGAGAAAGTACAAGCAGGGGAAGGGCAGAGAGAGAAGGACACAGAGAATCCAAAGTAGACTCTACACTGACAGCACAGAGCCTAATGAGGGCTCAAACTCACAAACTGTGAGATCATGACCTGAGCCGAAGTTGGACACTTAACCGAGTGAGACACCCAGGGCCCTCCCGCAAAAAACAATTTTATTTATTTTTTAAATGTTTGTTTATTTTTGAGAGGGAGACAGACAGAGATACAGGGAGAAAGACAGAGACAGAGCGTGAGTGGGGGAGGGGTAAAGAGAGAGGGAGACACAGAATCCGAAGCAGACTCCAGGCTCTGAGCTGTCAGCACAGAGTCAGATGTGGGGCTCGAACCCACGAACTGTGAGATCATGACCTGAGCCAAAGTTGGACACTCAACTGACGGAGCCACCCAGGTGCCCCCCCAAACCAATTTTAAATGTAAACTTCTAACAAATGGTCTAACCAGATTTATAATAGCTTAGTATCTTTAAGTTGTTATAAACTACAAATATTCCATTAAAATTATTTTAACATTCTAATCAATAGCTAATCCTAATATTCTCACAGTTTATCAAACTTTTAGAATAATGATTCTAATAAATATTCTAACATCTGATAATTATTTAACACTTACTTTATATCTAATATAAATACAAACATCCTAACAGACTTTCAAACATTTCACCAAATACCCTAGCATGCAAAGAAACATGTTACCTCCCTCAACATCCTTGCAGACTTCAAACCTTTCTGTCAGGCCCTGTCACCAACATTCTATCTTGCCCTGACTATCAGATGCTCCGAGTTGGAGCCTTCCAATAGAACTTTCTGGGAAGATGGAAGTGTCTCTGCCTGCACTGTCCAAGGTAGCCAGTACTGAGCACTGGAAATGTGGCTAGTGCTACTGAGGAACTGAGGTTTTAAATGTTGCTTAATTAAGTTTAAGTTTAAATAGCTATGTGTGGCTGGTGGCGACCATATTGAGCAATAATACTCTAAGTCTTTCTGGAAGGTTCCACCTGGGCAGCCCGAGGCTGGCCCCGCTGGCCCTGTCAGAGACTATAGTCTGAGGCTCTGGAGCCGGGGTCCCACCCACCATGTTGCGTTTCCCCAAGCGGCTCATGCTCTGGACTGGGAGCCACTCTTGGGAGAACATGGGTAGAGGCCAGTCGGGCTCATGAGGAGGTCCTACCACAGGACAGGAGTCCTGGGCTTGGACCCAGCCTGTGCTGCGGTAAGGGCACCACGCACCCCTCTGGGCCTGGGGGGTGGCCCGGGTGACCTTGAAGACCCTTCACAACTCTGAAGTTCAATTGCTCTTTGTTAAAATGATGGAAGGAGGGCTCGGGCCTGGAGTGAGGAGCACCCAGGTGGGCGGAGGCTGGCAGATGAGGAAGCCAGCGAGGCAAGGACAGGGCAGAGGAGGGGAGGAAAGGAGGCTGGCCGGGCCATGCAGGTCCCAGGACAAACACTGGGGTCTGAGTGAGGAAGGGGGCCGTGCCTCTGCCCTGTGATGGGCATCACTCTCTCCTGCCCCCGGGCCATGGCTGGCTCAGAGACAAGTTGTAGCTGGTCACGTGTGGTGGTCCTGAGGGGCTCAGAATTCTGGGGGTGCTCAGAAACCTGAGCGGCCGGAAGCAAAGGAGAAGGGGGAAAAGCAAAGGCAGGAGGTGGACACCTGGGCACAGGTGACCCACAGTGACAGCTGCCTTCACTCCTGCTGGTACAGGAGGTCATGAAACATCTCACAATGGCAGAGCTGACCGACCTCATCTGGACAGCCATCAGCGGACTGGGCTCCACCAGCCCGTTCGTCGTGCAGGCGGCCGCCAAAATGCTGCTCATCGCCGTCCAGGAGCACGGGGCCAAGCTGGAGACCGTGAGGGGGCTGGGGCACCTGCTGAGGGTGGGCCGGGACAGGTCGGGGACGGAGGGAGGCCCGGCAGCCAGCACCTGGGGCTGGGGTCTCTGACAGGGCAGCATCCCTGAGCTTAGGCCTGATGGGGGAGCCACAGACCCCACCCTGACCGGTTCCACTGAATGAATGAATAAATGAATGAACGGCCAAAGCAGGTGTCCTGGGGCGAGGACAAGGCACAGACCCTTCCAGAAGTTCTCGGTCCAATGGACGGGGCAGACACAGATAAGGACTGAACAACGTAGGAAGCACACCCAGTGGGTAGGGGTGGCCCCGCAGAAAACGATGGTTGAGACCGAGTCCTGCAGATAGGGGAGCCCCGGGAGGGTGAGCAAGGGAACCAAAAGTGGAAGGGAAGGAGCGCCCAGGCTCCCAGAACAGCATGTGCCCAAGTGGCGTGCTCGGGACATGCCGAGGCGGGTGTGTCTGAGCCTTCCGGTGACGGGGCAATGTTTGGACAGAGTTGGAGGGCCTCACATGCCAGGAAAAAAGTGGAGAGACCTCTCTCCCCTCGGCCTGGGACTCCCCTTCTGACCAGGCGTCCGGGGCGGGGAAATGCCTCCCCTCAGACTTCCCTGGGCAGGGCCCGGCCTCCCCCCTCAGACTCTGCCTCCCCGCACAGGTCGCCAGCCTGGGCCAGGCCATCCACTTGCAGCTCTGCTCCGTCCGCATCCCCCGAGCCAAGAAACACGCCCTGCACGCCATCACCCTGCTGGCCCGGAACCACGCCCCGGAGCTGGTGGCCACCCTGCTGGACAGCTCCAGGCCCTTGGACAGGTGCCCAGCCGCCCCCCATCCTCCCCCGGGCGGGGAACAGGGCCCCACCCCCAGCTCTTCCCTCCTGCCTGCCCCCTCACAGGGACCCCCCCAAGGCCTGGGTGCAGGAAGGGAGTCCACGTGCTCAGTCATTTCCTGCACACCTCCTGAGGCAGGCTCCCGGGGCCACTGCTCACCATCCATTCTGTGGCTGTTCCACGTAAAACACCCCGGCCCGGCCTCTATCGCCTGTCGCCTCGTGGACCCAAGGTGCACCTGCAGGACCCCAGCCAGCCTTCCTGATCCTCCAAGGACCTCCCCTTCCTCCCCCACCCCCGGTGGTCACCAAGGCCCTTTTGGGTGGGGCTGGCTTTCTCCCAAAGCCCTCAGACCCCCGAGTCCGGAGGTGGGCTAGCCGTTCTCAGCTGCCAAAAATCCCCCGCACTGAAACGCGCTCTGCCCACTTCACACCTGCCCCTGCGGAAAAAGCACACGCTTTTTCATTCCGGGCCACACACCTGCACCTCTCCGCCCTCCCTCTCCTCGGGATCCCCCCCACCCCGCACCTCTGACACCCTTGCTTCCACTGAAAGGTCAGAAGGCGCTGGAAGAGAGCTCCCTCCAGCTCCCAGCACTCGAGACTTGTTTCCAGAAAGATTTCTGCTTTCCACGTTGTTTTTAGTAATTTCTAGGGTTCTGGAGGTTTGGTTTGGTTTGGTTTGGTTTCTTTTGCACCGGGATCAGAGAATGTCGTCTGCAATGCTTCTGCTTTATGGAATTTGCGGCTCTTTTGAACAGCTGTTGTGAATGTTGTCCAGGCCCCTGAGAAGAAGGTGTGTTTTCCATCGTCAGGTGTAGAGTTTGATGAGTATCCTCAGATTTGCCTTATTGACCGTGAGGGATATTTATGGAACCGATGTCCATTTTGATCTGTCTCGTTCTGAGAACGGCACGTCGAAGTCATTACTGATGCATTTCTAGCCACGGACCCCTCCGTCTCCTGCAATTTCTACCCCGTAAAGGTGGCTGTCGTGGGGTTTGTGCAGACACAGACCTTCCTGAGCAGCTCCGACTGTTAGCATTATCGAGGGCGCGGCCCTGTCACATGGGATGCTTCGAGGACTTGCCTTCCACTTTGTCTGTTCTCAGGATAACACATGCACCTGTGCTCTCCTATGTATCCGCATTCGCCCCTTCTGTATCTGTCGTCCCACATACAGCGTAGAGCCTGGATTTGATTTGTGATCCAAAGTGGAAGTCTGTTTCTTTTCACAAGGGAGTTAAGTCCTTCCTCCAGGTCATTGATACGACTGGTCTGTGGAGTCTCTACCGCGTCCTCATACCCCGTCCTGGTGTCTATTTTATTTGCTCTGTTTCTTTTTCTATGGGAGGTGTGTTCTTTGATCCCTAATGTTTTTAATTTAAGAAGAGTGGTATTTTTGCAGGAGGTGCTATGTTTGTGCTCCTAGCCTATTGGAATGCTCCTCAGCCCCTTGTTTTACCGTTTCAGCTTTCGGTGTCTGGTTTATCCATCCTCTGTGGGTACCTCCTACCTCCCGGCCCCCTGCCCATAAAACCAGCAGCGAGACTGTTGTCCTCTGCGCCACCCCCCCCCCCACCTTCTCCTGTGTTTTCACTTGGCCAAAGTCTGCACTCTGCTCACCAGCCCCGGCGCCAACATGCGCCCTCGCCTCTGCTGGAGCATCCTAGCCCTGTGCTAAGCAGACGAGCCTGTCTCTGACAGGCTGGGGGCCCCGGCTCCAGCTTGCCCTGGGCGCCTGCGTGTCACAAGTCGTGTGCCTTGAAGGCCAGCTTGGCTGGTCATAAAATCCTTGGTTCACACTTTCTTTTATTAAGTCTAATGACAGTAATTTTTTGCCTTTGTAAATACGTTTGCCTTTGCAAGAGCTCTTTCTTTTTTTTTTTATGTTCATTTATTTTTGAGAGAGAGAGAGAGAGAGAGAGAGAGAGAGCACGAGCAGGGGAGGGGCGGAGAGAGAAGGAGACACAGAATCGGAAGCAGCTCCAGGCTCTGAGCTGTCAGCACGGAGCCCGACGTGGGGCTCCAACCCACGAACCGCCAGATCATGACCTGAGCCAAAGTCGGACGCTCAACCGACTGAGCCCCCCAGGCGCCCCTAGGAGGTCTTTCTGCCTCGACACCTTGGAGCGTGTTTCTTTATCTTTGAAATTTAACCATTTTATTAAGAAATGTCTCAGAGTTGATCACTCTGCAGGGACCTGGTAGGCCCTTCGGATATGTAGATGTAGACTTCTGTTCTTTTAAGAGTCCTCTAGGTCATCGCTTTAAATATTAGTTCTGTTTCCCTGGTGCATTTCTCCTTCCAGTGCCTTCGTCCGGCCCACCCTTCCTCTTGCACCACCTTCTCCTCCTCTCCCCTGCTTCCGTGGTCGTCGTCTTTCTGCTTTTCCTCAATGCCCCTCGGCTCACGTCTTAGCCCTCTGGGCATCTTGCGTTTTTTTCCACTTGCGCGGTAATGTTGTCCTTTCTTCCACCTCTTCCCTGAACGCAGCTCTCTTTTCCTTTCTTTCCCGAGGTTTTTTTCTTTCTTTCTTTTTTGAAGTTACAATTCCAGGTGGCTTTTCCTATCTTTCAGTGCTGGCTGGAGTCCGTGGGGCCCCATGTGCACTGCGGCCTCGCCCCTTTATCTGCCCCGGGCTGCTCTTTGGGGAGGGGTTTCCTCTCTCGTGCATTGACCGTTTTTCCTGGTTTGGTGGTGGTCATTGCAATAACTCTGTGGGTCTGTTCGTTGTGTTCCCTTCCTATAAAACACTACTAAGTGTGTTCTGTAGGATTCCAAGTTCAATGGCACCCTCTTCTGTTTAGTGTGGCAAAGTCCAGATAATTTAGTAGATTCTGTGCCTTGGCAGCAGTGAAAGGGTCCCGTGTCCTCCAGCTGGAGTTTTTTGAGTGTCTGGGGATTTTTTGGTTCTTTTTTTCCTCCTGCAGGGCCTTAAATTTTTCTCTCTCACATTGTCCCTTTTCCCACCCAATTTCCAAAGGCATCTCATGCTTTTTTGCCCTTTCTCTCCCCCCAAAGCTGTGTGTCTCGGAGGCTGCCCTTCAGATCGGACAGACCCTTCAGCCCCTTTCCTGTGGTCAGTGCTCTCTTTCCCTCTTGTTTCCTGTTTTCAGACAGGGGGTGGGCTTCATCTTCCTGGAGGTGATCTGTTTCTGTCCTGCACCGTCTGCTCCTCCGCCATCTGCACCCCAGAGCCTGGGGCAGGGTGGCGGTGGGCGTGTGTTTCATCTGTTCACCCTAAGGTTGAAGATTCCGTGTCGGCAGAGGTCATAGCTCCTGTGCGGTGTTACCTTTCCCTCCTTCTTCCTCTGTGCTGTTTTTCAAGGAAGCTTGAAGCGTGGGGACCCTGGAGGCCACCTTTGTCTCCAGGCACCTGGAAGTCTGCCGTTCCCTTTTGTCTGCATTGCAATTTATACCCTATTTCCTCAGTTCTAAGAAGCACATTTTTCACTTGTTAGCATCTCTGAGACGGGAATGCAGTTTGCACCCAGGGCACCTGACCCCCGGGGTCTACGTGGGCTTCTCAGTCCCCTGGGGACACCGTCAGCCTGAGACCACTCCAAACTCAAAAGTCTGTGCCTGAGGTTACTCTCTGAGCCACACTGGGGTGTGACCTCGGGCCCCAAAACAGGGTTTGGGATTCCAATCTCAGGAGAGCCCCTCCCGCCCAGCGTGCTGAGGGGGGCGTGTGGGCCCCTTGGCTGGTTCTCCCTTGGGATTTTATCACCTTAACGATGAGCCTGCAGCGCTTGGGGCCCCGCCTCTGCGATGGGGTTAGACTCCCACTTTGAATAATTTTTCTGTCTTAGAAGCACGTGAAACTATGTGCTGTGTCCTAACACTGTGAACAGAAATGTGTAGAATATATCCTTCCAACATTCTTTGGTGATGTGGCTTTTCCCCTCACTCGTAAATGTGTGTTTATGGTTCCTTCCAGTGTGTTACACGTAGCCGGGTTCATTCACTCGTGTCGCGGATTAGTGTCCCATCCTGCGAACGCCAAGTCCCCTTTCTGCCACAGAGGGACATCTGGGCTGTTCCCTGCTTGCTCCTACGCGCCCCGCCGGGCATCCGCGCTCGGTCCCCTCCCGCTGTGAGTCTAGGACACAAACGTCTGAGTCGTAAAGCCGCACCCGCAGCCAACTTTAACAGAGGAACCAAATCCTCTTCCAAAGCGCATGTCACCTAGCGCTCCCCCGGGGGTTCTTTTGAGAGTTCCCGTTGCTCCACCAACCCTCACCACCAACCTCCTAGCCGGGCATCAGGGTGCCAGCTGACCCGGCGGCATTAATCATCGGGCGATACTTATTTGCACCTTCCCGAATAGAGAACGAAGATGAGCCTCTTTCCGCGTGCTTTGGGGCCATTTGAGGATCTGCTGATCTGTTCCAGTGTCCTGCACACTCTTCTGTTGGGTTGTCCTTCTCTCTTTTAGCAATTTCCGGGACTTCTTTATGTAATCGGGACACGGGTCCTGTGTTGATGGTAATAACGGCCTCTCCTTGCCCTCACAGCCTGCCTTTCACTCCCCGAACGTGCCTTTGGATGCAAAGGAGTTCCAAGTCCAGTCACTCCCATACAACATCCTACCGTCTTCCAAAAGTTCTGGCGATCGCCTCTCAAACTCTGGTCTCCGGCCGACCCGTCAGCGAGGTTCGTGCAGATGCGAGGTCAGAGGTCAGGGTCCAGATCTGTGCCACCGCCAGCGTCGTTCACAAGCCCGCCCTGTGGCCGCAGCGCTGGGTGCTAACTTGCCCACAGTCAGGTGTCGTGGGCCGGGATGGCGCGGCCGGGCTCTGCTCGTCTGCCCCGCCCCCCACCGTGCTGACACCCAAGTTTCTCATTCCCGCGACATTGTGATCGCTCTGCGCACCCGACACAGCACGGGCTCCCCTTCTCCTTCCTCAACCCTGCCTTGGCCGTTCTCGGCCCTTTGCACCCCTGCGTAGCCTCAGACTCATCTTGCCAAGTTTTCTTTTTCCCCTTTGTTCCTTTCCACCGTTTGACGGCTGCTGTATTGGCCCTTGGCTGCACGGCCCGGTTGGCGCGTCGCGCTGTCCGTCATCACTGGATGCGTGGCCTGCCTCCATTGGGCTCTTTACTTACAGCCGTGGCTCTTTTCCGTAATCGAATACACGGGCCATCGCCCATACAAAAGCCGGGATCTTGGCCTTGACCTCCAGCTAAGGACGGGGCTGCACCAGGGGCTGCACACTAGTCTCCAGCCCCCGGCCCCCCCACCGGCTCTCATCATCCTGCTCCTTTCTTTGTAATTGTATTTGCAGCTAAACATATCTTCTCGCAGTTTTTGTAATTTTACGTGAAGGGTATCGAGTCGAATGTAGTCTCTGGAGTCGTGTTGACACTGGCCTGACCTGCACACGGAGTTCCAGGCACAGGTTGCCTCTCCTTACCACTGCGTCCTGTCTCTTTCCAGCCTCCCCCCCTTTTTGTTCATGAATAGGTTTTCTCTTTTGGAGCAATTTTAGGTTTGTAGAAAAATTAAGCTGGACGCACCCCTGTCCCCTCCCAGTTTCCTCCCATGCTGACGTCTCGCGCTGCTGCGGTGACTTTGCTACCCCTGGGAGCCGCCCCCGGAGGTCCACAGCTACGTACAGGGACGTGGGACATGTGTGCACCACAACAGTGTCACACAGAGTAGTGTCGCTGCCACGAACACCTTCCGTGCTCCCAGCCCCTCGGCCTCTGCTCTTTGTGTCTCTGTGGCTTTGCATTTTCCAGATGTCCTGTCCCTGGAACCATGGCTTGAGGCCTCCTGCTTCTGTCCCTGCACGATGTGAATTTCGGGTTCATCCCAACACCTCTGGCCTCCACCCCCAACACCTCTGCCCTCCCCCCCATACCTCTGGCCTCCCCCCCAACACCTCTGCCCTCCCCCCCACACCTCTGGCCTCCCCACAACACCTCTGGCCTCCCCCCCACACCTCTGGCCTCCCCCCACACTTCTGGCCTCCCCACAACACCTCTGCCCTCCCCCCCACACCTCTGGCCTCCCCACAACACCTCTGGCCTCCCCCCCACACCTCTGGCCTCCCCACAACACCTCTGGCCTCCCCACACCTCTGGCCTCCCCCACACCTCTGGCCCCCCCACAAAGCTGTCATCCTGAAGCCTCCATCCTTCTCTCACCAAAGCTCTCAGGGTCCCCTTGACTCTGCTCTCTACACCACACCCATCCTCAAGGAACCTGCAGCCCCCCCCAAGCCCCCGTGTCCCCAGCCCTGTCACCACCCTAGTCAGGACATCACCGGCCCCCACAGAGTCCCTGGCCGTGTCCACCCCTCCCTCCCAGCAGCCACAGCAGGGCTTCACTAATAAGTCAGATCACCTCCCTCCTGTGCTGCAGCCCTTCGGTGGCCCAGCTCACTCAAAGTCAAAGCCAAAACCTTGACAGCAGCCAACAAGGTTGTGAGCCGGCCCTGCTCGCTCCACCCCGCCCACGCCGGCCCTACCCGCTGGCCCTGAACTCCCCAACAGCTCTGAGTCACGGCCGGAAGGTTCTGCCCGCCCCCCCAGAGCCACATGGCTTCCCCCTTACGTCCTCGGATCTTTGCTTGTGTCCCTTCCTGGGGACAGCTTCCCTGCTGCCCCACTAGAAACCGAGCACAGCCCAGAGGCGTCCTCCCGCTGTACCCTGTGGCCCCCTCCCCTCCCCTGTGCACTTGGTCTGACGTGCCCTTGCTGGGTGCCTGAGTCGAGCTGTGGGTGGGGGGTGGGTCACTCCCACACAGGCAGGGATTTTACCTGTCCTGTCACTGCTCTGTCCCCCAGTTCGCTGCCCACACGTGATCGTGCTCAGCACACACGTGCGGACAGAGCAAAGTACAAACCCTGGCCCCTGGGGACCCC
>JAQQST010002417.1:0-10086 GCA_028646485.1 Cryptoprocta ferox
ATGACACTCTATGTTGTTTCAACTTTTCTTATCCTACCTCTGATCATAATTAACGTGACCTTACTAGGTTATAAATTCTGTAAAGCCTTATCTATCCTCGTTGAGCTGAAGTGATTACTTGATTAACAAAAGCTGAGTAATGACAAGGGACCTGATTTCTACTTAGCAAGTCAGAGTACTAAGAAAATGGAGTTTTATGTCCTATTCCAGCATCCATGAAAGGGTCACAGGCTAGCTTGTCAGTTTGCAAGTAGGATAAAATTTCAGACCCTTCACAGTTCTTGACATCCCAGAGAGTATATGACAGGGAAAATTTTTCCTTACCTATCTTTTAGGTAAAACTGAATCCAGTTTGACACAAGGGAAGTTTTGCTACAGCATATGTCTATTGTTGTCTTTGGAGAGTCATAGTGTTTAAAGCTTCAGAATAACCTAATAGGGTTTAGGTTATTTGCTTTATCCCTTGGAGTGTTTAGATAAATGAAGTGATATATATAGCATCATGACTGAGTATGTTACAGAGTTGGGCCCCAAGCCCAAACGTGTGGCTATCCAGTCCACTATATTGTGCACATCTCTGGCTTCCAGTGGCTAAAAAGTACTGAAGATATTCATATTTTGTACAGCTTGGCCCTCACAGAAGTAATTTGAGGTTGGAGAGATCTTGTAATTGCTTGGCCCAGCCACTTCCTTAGGTCTGGAGTTCAGCCTCCCCAGAGATGTTTTTAGTGCCAGGGCCTAGTACCGTTTGGATCTGCAACATCTTTCCTGAAGCCTCCCTGACAGGCAGTGGACTTCCCCATTGGCTTCCGGTGATGCAACTCACAGCGCCAGCAGTGTTCATCTAAAGATACTGCTAATTCTTTGTGTGTTTTTTTGAAATCTGTCAGTGTGTGTATGAAGTTGGGGATGGGGGACGGCAGCGCTGGGAGTTTGGGAGCCCTGTGAGGATGCCACGAAATCTGTTCCCTTTATGTTTGTCAGGATGTGATCAGAGTGCTAGATCAAAGTGAAACAACAACAAAAAAACCTTAAGGATATTCCTTAAGAATTTTTATTTTGATGTTTTAATAGAACAGTCATCTTCCTGAAATTTTTGTAAGTATTTGGTAATTGAGATTTCTGAGGAATGTAAAAGGAAATTAATAAGAGAAAACTAAATTCAGCGGTGTTCTTTTTTCATTTTTACGACTTAACTTTGCACTTAAGCAACTTTTGAAAGATGACTTTTTTTTTGTTGCATACTTCAGATTTGGAAACATTTCTTATATTTATTTCACATCCCTTGAAAATATACTCTAGATTCTCACTTACTGCTAATAGTCAGGGCTGAAATTTTGCTGGTTTTAATAAGCCATTTTCATCATTTTTATTTTGACCAGGTATGTTGGTTGAGATGGTTAAATAGCAGAAATGGAAGGCGCAAAGTGTTACTCTTAGATGACAGTGATGAAGAATAGGATATGATATCTGTGGATTTTCTGAAAGTGCTCATCAAGATTTGATTAGGAAGCCTATTTGGGGGGGCACCTGGGTTGGTTAAGCACCCGACTCTTGGTTTTGGCTCAGATCATGATGTCATGGTTCATGAGAGTGAGCCTGGCATCGGGCTCTGCACTGCTAGCGTGGAGCCAGCTTGGGAGTCTCTCTCCCTCTCTCTGCTCCTCCCTGCACATGCACGCACTCTCTCTCAAAAATAAAAATAAGTACACATTTAAAAAAAGAAGCCTATTTTGATGTTTGAATAGTGAAGCATAGGTGGTAATGCTGTGTTGAAATTTTTACATTATAATATCCAGATTTGTGAGTATTCTCCAAATTCTGCCCCCTAGGACATCAGTTACCTTTTATAACCTTTGGAGATACTAGACATCTGTGTTATCTGTATAGAGGTTGTAGATTTAAAAATTATTTAGATTACTTAAAATAGTCTTTCTTGTCTGCATGCTTTTAAGAGGTATTTCTAAAATACTGTACTTTTTTTTTCCTTTTCCCTTCACCTCACAGCCTTTCCTGAATAAATTGACTCTACTAACTTTCAAAGAATGGCAATGGAAATAGCTCTAGAACACAGAAAATACTTGATAATTAAATTTCTATTACCTATATATTCTTAATTTTTAAAAGAATTTAAAGACATGTTATTTTAGTTCTTTGGGATATCTCACTGTGAATATTTTCTAAATTGATCAAGACTTTCATTGCTATGATTGATAGGTGACACGAACATTGAACTGGAAGTACGTTATGGTGCTCCTCTGCCTTAGTATTCCTGGTTTTATTCTAAATGAATGAGATGAAGTGTCAGACATTTAGTAATTGGTGAGTGGATTAAACTAGTGATGAGGTAGTTAGATCCAGGAATCTCTAACACTGTTTTATGAAAGATGAAACTTAAATCCAGAGTGGTTTATTGTGTAAGGGCATGTGACTTGTAAGTTGTGGAACTGGTGCAGTCTGGACCCAGGGCTTCCAGTTCCTTCTCTAGGCCTGTTTCTAATTATGCCCTGCTGGTGTGAAGAAGACTAGGTGTCTGAATGGAAGTTCCATGGGCTGCTAATTGAGAAATTCAGATTCTCTTCTTGGCTTGCCTTTTAGTTTTTGATTACTTATGCGATTATTTGCTTACTTGTTGGTTTCTTTGAATTTCTTCTGTTATAGTTATGATTCACCCATGTCTGTATAATAAATGTTCTCTGTTTGATATTTAGAGATTTTTATAAAGTAATGAGAGAACACTAGTTGTGAATGATTTTAATAATAAGGTGTTAAAAGCATGAGAACATTTGTTGCTATGAGAGTTGATACCAGTTGGTTGCATGGTATAGCGGAAAGTGGTTTTTGGAGTCCAGTTTTAAAATGAAATGACTCTTTTAATTTATTGGCAACATAGTCTTCAAGTGCAGAAATTAACACATCCGGGCTTAAATGTATTGAACACAGTCTTTTTTATCTAGCTCACCTTGCACTTTTTTTTCTTAAACTGTTTATTGTATATGTATTTAGTACCATGAATCTCTACATTTGTTTCTGTTTTAGGTAATAAATTTAGGCAAAAGTCACCTTATTATCTCGTGCTTAGTACATCATAGTCTTATGTTTGTATATACGAACATATTTGAAGATAATACAATTTGGATATTTTGGGAGACTTTTAGGCATGTGCAGTGGTATAGCTGGATTTATGAATTATGTACACTTGGATCAGTTTGGTGAGAAAAGGCTTGCTATAACTTCAATAATTTCAACTTTTTTGGAAAAAAAATACATACACATCTCTGTGTATCTCACCCAAACCCATTAAATTTCAGCAAGTCATCAAGAGGTAACATAGTAAAGAACCTCCTTTTCCTCAAAAAAAATAGGCAAATAATGTAGCTAGACAGTGTCTGGGTAGAAAATAGAAGGTAGTAGTAGTTCTAAGATTCAATTTTCTGGTTTGTTAAACTGTGACAAGTATAATAAAAATTAATTGGTGGGCTATAACATAATTATTTGTATAGTCATAATTTTTCTTTGGGAAGAAATAAAACTAACACTGTCTTCCTTTCATCTACCCCAAAGAATGTTGGTATATAATTAGATTAAATTTATTTGCATAATATAAATATAAATTTATGTAAAGTTGAGTTTATGAAAGTGAAAAAAATTGACTTGTAAAAGAGTACCTTTATTCAGGTGAATGATTGCTGAGCTGCAGCCCAGAACTTTTTTTGTGATTTTTTTTCTTTTCTTTGCCCTCTGCTTTTAGCTTTTTCCTGACCATGGGCATCAGTATCAAGTTTTTATTAAATGTGTGTGCTTATAAGAGATATGTTATGATGGGATAAAAAATAAGCCAAGGGGAAAAATATTCATGACTGGTTCATTGTCAAGGTGGTAATTAATTATAAAAGTAAAAATGAAATGTGTACATAAAAAATGACTCTAAATTATAGCATAAGTATGCAATAATATTTTATATTAATCTCTTCAAGCCATGTGTAAATCTGGATGGTCATTCTAATTCTTACATGAATAGATTACTCATAACCTATGTGGTGTAGTTAGAAAAGTGTCACTTCCTCCTATGTTTCTTCCATTTCATCCCCAACCCCACCTTGTAAAGGAAACTAACTTCAGTGTTTTTAAAAACATATTTTACATTTATAAAAAAAACTTATATATAATTTAAAACGTTTCCCTTTATCATATATGTATGTCATGAAGGGGAAATTTAAAAACAATTTTAATTCCTGTGTAGTTACATACAGTTTTATATTAGTTTCAGGTGTATAATAGGGTGATTCAGTAATTCAGTACGTTACTCCGTGCTCATCAAATCTTGATGTACTCTTAATCCCCTTCACCTATTTCACTCATCCCCCCACCTACCTCCCCTCTTACAGGGAGCTAGAGAACTGCTAAGTGAAATAAGTTAGAGAAAAAATTTATGTAGAATTTAAGAAACAAAACAAATGAACAAAGGAAAAAAAACAAACAAACCAAATAACAGACTCTCAGCTGTAGCGAACAAACAGATGGTTACCAGGAGAAATTTTTTTAAATGTTTTATTTATTTTTGAGAGAGAGAGATACAGCGTGAGCAGGGAAGGGTTAGAGAGAGAGGGAGACACAGAATCTGAAGACAGGCTCCAGGCTCTGAGCTGTCAGCACAGAGCCTGACGTGGGGCTCAAACCCACGAACCATGAGATCATGACCTGAGCCTAAGTCAGCCGCTTAACCGACTGAGCCACCCAGGCGCCCCAGGAGAAATTATTTAAGTTAAAATTTAAATATGTGTGTGTCCGCTTATCATTTTTCATAGTTGCATAGTGCTCCTTTGTGTAAATATGCAGTAGTTTATTCAGCCAATTTCCTATTTGGACATTTAGATGGATTCCAATTATTTTGTGATTACAAATAATCCTTCACAATAAATAATCTTGTGCGTAAGTATTTTCACATTGTTTGAAGTATGTCTTCAGGATAAATTCCTAGAAGTAGGATTGCTGGGTCCAAGGGAACATTCACATGTAGTTTTGCTTAAACAATGCCACATTCTCCTCCATAGGGTTATAACATTTTTCATTCCCACTAGCAATGTATGAGGGTAGGTGCTTTTTCACAGCCTTGCCAACAGAGTATATAGACTATCAAAGATAAACAAAGCCAAATACTAATTAAAGTTGTATGGACAGATTTTAATCAGTAATATATTGTTGAAAAAGGGAAAAGAATCCAGTGTGAACCAAGCTCACCTTCCATTTTGTACAGAGGTGACTGGGCATTTTAGAGGGGAAGGGGACAAGGTGGGGCTCAGAGTTAGGAAATGAAAAATTACAAAAAACAGGAAGTAAGGGTTATCCCTGTGAAGCCCATCTGGGTTTGCTGACTGGCACCTATTGAAATTAGGCTCCACTCTCTCCCTCAGAGGCTGGGAGACAGGAGGCCTATCTTCAGGTGTTAGCTGAAAGAAATAGTAAATTCTTTTGGCAGGCTTGAGTTTTCTCAGGCAGGCACTTTAATGGGGACTAGGGTCATCCTAGTATGCAGCCTTGAGCTGTTAAAAACTATGTTAGTGTTTTGTTCAAGTTTTTACAGGCCAAGATTGAGGCCTAGTCAAGAAAAGGGCTCAGAGAATCTTATCTAGAGTTTTGTCAAGGAGAGACTCTTTGTTAATAGTCAGCTTTAAAATTTTCACCAATCTGATGAGTGAGAATTTATATCTTATTGTAGTTTTAATGTACATATATCATATTATGAGTGAAATGGGGCATGTTTTTATATGTTTTTTGTATTTCTTTTTGTGAAGTTTGCTTGTAACTTCTTCCCATTCTTCTATAGGATGTTTGGGCTTTTTCTCCAAAAACTTTTAGGAGTTTTTTGTTTGTTTTTATTCATTTATTTTTAGAGAGAGCAAGAGAGTAAGTGGGAGAGGAGCAGAGAGAAAGTAGGAGAGAGAATCCCAAGTAGGGTCCACTGACAGTACAAAGCTCAAGACGGGGCTTGATCCCACGAACTGTGAGATCATGACCTGAGCCAAAAATAAGAGTCGAATGCTTAACCGACTGAGCCCTCCAGGCTCCCCAGAGAGTTCCTTATAAATGTATGATATTAATTCTTTGTTGTGATATATGTTGTGAATATTTTTCAAGTTTGTCATTTGTCTTTTGAATTTGCTTATAGTATTTTGTTTTGCCATGTAAATCCTTTTTTAAAATTTTTATGTAGTAAAATGTATCAAATTTTGTATTTTATTACTTCTGAATTTTGAGTAATTATAAAGCCTTTCCCTATATCAAGCTGAGGGAAGAATTAACTTAAGTTTTCTTCTAGTGCCAGCATAGTTTTATTTTTTACATTTAGGTCTCTTATCCTTTTGAAGTTTATTCTTAGGTATGGTGCGAGGAGTGGGTCTAACTTTGTCTTTTGCCAACCGACCATCCAGTTATCCCAACCCTATTTATGAAAAAAAAAAAAACAAACAAAAAAAAACTATCTTCAACTAAGTGATTTAAGATATCATATTTATCACTCTATTTTCATATGAGGCTGGATCTATTTCTGGTCTTTTTTTATTTCTGTCTCAGTAAATTCACAAATTAGGAGAATTAGTATCTTGATGATGTTGAGACATCCTAACCAAGATTAAGAGATATCTTTCTATTTGTTCAAGTCTATTTTATGTCTTTTAGTTTTCTTCATAGAATTTTGGGTCATTATTTGTTAACTTTCAAAAAATTTTATCTTTTTTGTTATATAAATGAAGTTTCTCATTCAGTATATCTTCCAAATGGTTATTATTTGAATATATATATTAATGCTATTGTTTTTGCATTAATTTTGTAACCTGCTACCTTGCTGAGTTATTTTATTGTTTGGGTTAGTTTTATCACTGATTCTTTATGAATTATATTCTAGGTATATTATTATATCATAATATAATATAATAATGCAGATAGAAATCGTTTGGTTTCTTCCTTTCCTGTTTATTTGCTTCTTATTCTTTTCTGTAGTGTAATTGTATCAGCTAATGCCTCCAGTACATTGTTAAATAGTGGTGGAGATAGTGGGCATCTTTGTGGTTATTCCTAACCACAGTGGGTATGCCTTAGTTTCCTTATCTTTTTTTTTAACAATTTTTTTTACATTTATTTATTATTGAGAGACCGAGAGAGACAGATCACGAATGGGGTAGAGACAGAGAGAGGAGAGACAGAATCCGAAGCAAGCTCCAGGCTCTGAGCAAGCTGTCAGCACGGAGCCTGACATGGGGCCCGAACCCGCGAACCGCGAGATCATGACCTGAGCCAAAGTCAGTCGCTCAACCAACTGAGCCACCCAGGCACCACTTCTTAGTTTCCTTATCTTAAGGAAATATCCATCCATTTTTATTTTCTTATGAGTTATTATTAGGGACGGCTGATGAATTTTATCAAAAGGTTTATTCCAGCATCTTTTAGGGTAATCATTTGTTTTTTCTTGTTACACTCTTAATATGATGAATTATATTAACAGATATTGTAAGATTGAACCCTCCTGCCATTCTTGGCTTAAACCCAACTCAGGCTCTGACTCCAGAGCTTAACAGCTCCTTTGTTTTACTACTTCCTACTTGAATTTCAGAGATTCGACATGCTTGTACAAAAGTGAACTGGATCATACAAGTTAGTATTTTTATTAATTGCTTGATGAATGTTTTAATAAACAAGGAGCTTAGAGGCAGGAAAGATCATTATGGAGAGAAAAAACTTCTTGAAAGAGAGAGGACCGCTACCAACCTATGCAATCCTAAGCATAAATCACACTATAGCTATACTTGCTATGTAGCTTATGTCTACCAGCTATTTACTTTGGAGAGCTTAATATACCAGTCTTACTAGCCTTTCAGTGTTTTATCAGCATGATTGGTTCTGGTGGATTAGGTACCAAAGGAAGAAATGTTACAAAATCTCAAATGATGAAGCAAATGCTCCATTTTGACAGAAAGCCTGCAAAGTAGAATGGAGGCATCACTCTACCTGCAGAAAAAAAAGGGCAGAAGGACAAACTGTGGTAGTTTATACAAAGGATAGAGGGGGAAAATCCACATATTTTCATCAGGGAGATTTGAGACCACATATTGTATCAAAACATTATTTTTAAATATTATTAATAGGTATGGAATATCTATAATATCCATGTAATTTTTAGAATTTAGAGGTTGTCAGAGGTACTTAGTTTGCACAGATGATGTGATTGATCGATTTCCTTTTTGCAAGTTGTGATAATTTTCAAGTTGACTTTTCTCATTTTCTTCAGCATGTTACACCAGACAGCTATATTCCATGCCTTGCAGACCTGTGCAAAGCACTGTGGGAAGTTATGCTCAGCTATTACAGGACTATGGAATGGCATGAAAAACATGACAGTGAGGATACTACTTCTGCTTCTGGTAGGAAATAATTTTATTTTATAATTTTTTTAAAAGTTTATTTATTTATTTTGAGAAAGAGAGAGAGAAAGCCTGAGCAGGGGAGGGCAGGGAGAGAGAGAGAGAGAGAGGGAGGGAGAGAGAGAGAGAGGGAGGGAGGGAGAGAGAGAATCCCAAGCAGGCTCTGCACTTCAGTGCAGAGCCTGATGCAGGACTCAAACTCACAAACTGTGAGATCATGATCCGAGCTGATACCAAGAGTCGGATGCTTAACTGACTGAGGCACCCAGGCACCCTGGAAATCATTTTCTTTTAAAAACAACTATAAATATGCCATATTTCTGGTGCAAGGAACAAGAAAAGCAAAAGGGAAAAAAAGGAGAAAGAAAACAGAAAAGCCATGCTTTTAGAATTTCAGCAACTTTAGTGATCATAGGTAAATGTTCACCAAAGAAAGTCATTCATTTTCTTTAAAAGCTCCATTACCTTTGGGGGATTATATGGGCCAAACGACTTCTTAAGTGACAGACATTAACCAGTTTTCAGGAATATGTCATGATGGCTTTGGGACTAAATTATTAACAAAGGATCTTTTTTTTAAATTTTTTTTAACATTTATTCATTTTTGAGAGAGAGAGAGAGAGAGAGAGAGAGAGAGTACAGGTGGGGGAGGGGCAGAGAGAGAGGAAAACACAGAATCTGAAGCAGGCTCCAGGCTCTGAGCTGTCAGCACAGAGCCCGATGCGGGGCTTGAACCCATGAGCAGTGAGATCATGACCTGAGCCGAAGTCGGACATTTAACCATACTGAGCCAGTAACCAGGTGCCATTAACCCAGGTGCCCCATTTACAAAGGGTCTTTGAAAAAATTAATTGCAAACTAGTTAAGGCATTGGTCTGTCCAAATTTACTGTAAAATCAATGATAATGCTTACTATTAAATCTATTTGCTAATTGTCAAGTTGTGCTAATAAAGCTAGATTCTAAGAATTAATAATTATATTTTTCTTCCTGTGAAAACACAGCAAGATTTAAAATTTCATAAAAAGCAAGGTTTTAAAATATTTATCTTTGAATAGAAAACACAACTTTAAATGACTATGGTATAGTCAGCTACACAAAGAACAAATCTTTGAGAAATTATATTAACTAGACATTATATTTAAATTCCTTCATTTGTATAACTATGTATCTTAAGTGATTATCCTTGAACAATAGCTTAGATTAAGTATTCAAGATACTTTTTAAAAGTACTAACTGCTTTTATCAGCATTTTGTTAATAGGGGCAAAATAAATTATACTGCACAAGTTTTTGTTTTGCATACAATTTAATGTAGCTAATCAATCAAATTATTTTAGTAGCTTCTAATTTCTGAAATACTTGGTTTCTGTGGTTGGGTGGGTAGAAGCTCACTCAGATCATATAGAAGTAGTATATGGTAGTATAGAAGACAGAAGTTTAATATTTGTCTTGACTCATAAGAAGCCTGTAAATATAGATAGGATATATCGATAGCAAAAAAGAACAGGGGTGCCTGGGTGGCTCAGGTAAGCATCCAGTTCTTGGTAGACGTTCAAGTCATCATCTCATGGTCATGAGATCGAGCCCCACCTTGGGCTCTGTGCTAAGTGTGGAGTCTGCTTGGGATTCTCTTCCTCTCTCTCTCTCTCTCTCTCTCTCTCTCTCTCT
>JAQQST010002418.1:0-10085 GCA_028646485.1 Cryptoprocta ferox
CAGAGTGGCTAAAATGAACAACTCAAGAGTCCACAGATGCTGGCGAGGATGTGGAGAAACGGGCACCCTCCTACACTGTTGGTGGGAATGTAAACTGGTACAGCCACTCTGGAAAACAGTGTGGAGGTTCCTCAAAAAACTATCAGTAGAACTCCCCTATGACCCAGCAATAGCACTGCTGGGGATTTACCCAAGGGATACAAAAATGCTGATGCACAGGGGCACATGTACCCCAATGTTTGTAGCAGCATTTTCAACAATAGCCAAATCACGGAAAGAGCCTAAATGTCCATCAACTGATGCATGGATTAGGAAGATGTGGTTCATCTATACAATGGAATACTACATGGCCATGAGAAAGAATGAAATCTGGCCATTCGTAGCAAAGTGGATGGACCTCAAGGGTGTCATGCTAAGCGAAATAGTCAGGCGGAGAAGGACAGATACCATATGTTTTCACTCATATGTCTAACAGGAGAAACCTATCAGAGGACCATGAGGAGGGGAAGGAGGAAAAAGAGGGAGAGGGAGGGAGACAAAGCATGAGAGACTCTTGAATACTGAAAACAAACTGAGGGCGGAAGGGGGAAGGGGAAAGGGAAAGGGGAGTGATGGTTATGGTGGAGGTCACTTGTGGGGAAGAGCACTGGGTGTTATATGGAAACCAACCTGACAATAAACTATAAAGTTAATGAAAAAAATTAAAATTCTCTAAGAAATATTTCAAATATATAATCATTTCCAGATTGGTTACCAAATTTTTTATAGGATGTGGGGGAGTAAAACTAATTTTATCATTTTAAGTGCAGGTGTATTTACCAAGTTCTCAAATTTCTAAGGATATAGACGATTTGAAATGTAACGAAGTTAATGTCATTTAAAGAGTTTCATAGATCTTAGTTTTACATTATAGAAAACATCACATGTAAATAAACTCAGTTACACAATTTAAAAAATACCTTGAGGTGTGTCATTCAAGTATTAGGAAGTACCAGTTTGATTTCCGTATTTGAGTTTTTTTTTTTTTTTTAATGTTTATTTATACTTGAGACAGAGAGAGAGAAAGAGAGCATGAGCAGGGGAGGGATAGAGAGGGAGACAGAATCCAAAGCAGGCTCCAGGCTCTGAGCTGTCAGCACAGAGCCCAACACGTGGGGCTTCAACTCAAGAGCTGTGAGATCATAACTTGAGCTGAAGTTGGATGCTTAACCGACTGAGCCACCCAGGCACACCTCCAATTTGAATTTTAATCTGAACCTGAAAGTAATTGTATATTGAATTTATTTCATTTTATATAGAAGTTGGCATTTGTTCTGTCACTTCTTTGCACTTATTTCCACTAAAATATACTTAATGTTAATTTACAGACATTAAGGAGTCATACTTTTAGTATTAAAAGTTTTATTTATTTAAAATGATAAAAACACAATTTCTGTAGGAAAAAAATTCTGAATTTTTTTTTAATCCATGATAGGATTCAGAGCAATTATTTGTCAATGGTTGAAAGGGTGACCAGGATGTCAGAACCTAGGGTCTTCTTTAAAACTAAGTTTTGGTTCCACCCTAGAGATCCATTGAATCAGAATCTCTGAGGATGGGGTCTAAGACTGACTTAGTATACATTATTTTAATATATATAAATTGTTTCAATTTAGGAAGTCGGATCAAATCCCATAATGGTCTGTAAGGTAATCTAAGACTGCTGATGTGCTTGACAAAGCATTAAATACTCTTTTTTCCTGCCTTGAGGTTATCTTTTCCATCATGTACATTAAATGTTGATGGAAACACATATAAGGAGTTCCAAGTTCAAGAGCAATGTCAACCCAGTCCCAGATGCATTTCAGTGGGGTTTCCTCATATCCAGCAAACATGGCCGGGTTTGCTAAGAGTCCTCTTGCAACCATCACACCTATAAATTAAAGCACATCACATTTGTCGACACGTGAAGAACTCATGGTTATGAGGTTAAACGTAATGAAATAAACTGAGAATACTGAAAAATAAAGTATTAATACAAGGTTTCTCAATACCCATATACTAGTCTAATGAAATTATAAAATAATTTGATATGTTTGTAAATCAAGAACATTTGAATGTACTTATAAGAAATAAAGTTTTTTTTTTTTTTAAGACTTTTACATTAAACAATTAGTCTCTAGGGGTTTTTTAAGGGTTAATCTGGATAGTCATAAATTGGGTTTGCTTAAAGTTAGGTTCATCTGCAATCTCCCATCTAGCAATAGTTACCACAGGCCTTGGTAGGCCAATAATTTAAGGGGATAATAAAATTACATAGCTGTATGTGCCTTTGGCTCCTATGACAACTTCTTGTTCGCTAATTTTCATTTTAATTCTAGATGTTCTATTTTACTAGTAGGCTATCTAGAAGATAGCCTTCTTAACTGGTGGCTCATTGGATATGATGGTGGCAGAAAAGTAACTGACTTACTTTACCCCACTTAAAACAATCTACTGTTTCTAAGTAGAAGAGTTAACATAATTTTAATAAATGATTTACCTTAAATCAGTACACCAGGAAAATATAGCTCCAATTTAAAGACAAATAATGAAAAATCACATTAACATTACTCTCCTACCCTCATTTTTTTTTTTTTTTTTTTTTTTTTGGTAATTCAAAGACAAAAAGTTCAAGGACTTATTTCTTACCATCTGTCCCAGTAATATGCCACACATTTTCTGCTTCTTTTAAGCTTCTGATATCTCCGTTAGCAATTACAGGTATAGACATATTTTCCTTAATTATTTTAATAGCCTCATAGTGAACTGGCTGATGTCTCTCTTCAACAGTTCTTCCATGGACTGTAATCCAAGAAACTCCTGTTGCTTCAGCCTTTCGACAAAGATCTACAGTTCTTGTAAGGTCATCATGGATCCTATAATTTCAATATTAAATCAGTCTATTCACAACATACAAATCTTAATGCTAAAATAAGCTAAATAAAATATTTCATCTGATACATTAGTTAGCTTTGTTATAATATATTATCATACATGCCACTATCAGAAAGGCTTTGTTCAGAGATCAGTTCCCACTTTAGACTTCAAATTTAGCTATTTCACTATAGGCAAAAATAGGATGACAAAAAAATTTCATCTTACCTACTCTTTACCCCTTTTAGTTTTGATAACTGAAAAAGTCATCCAAGTACTGTCATGGAGGAATTGAAAGATGGTACCCTAATATCTGCTGTGTATGCCCCAAACCGCAAGTGGGAGAGTAGAATACATTATCATGAAACGAAATTATTTTTTTTAAATGTTTTATTTACTTTTGAGAGACAGAGAGACAGAGCACGAGTTGGGGAGGGTCAGAGAGAGACGACACAGAATTGGAAGCAGACTCCAGGCTCTGAGCTGTCAGCACAGAGCCTGACGCGGGGCTTGAACCCATAAACTGTGTGATCATGACTTGAGCCGAAGTTGGATGCTTTACCGACTGAGCCACCCAGGCACCCCAGTCATGAAATGTTTTTAACCTGTCATCAAAAGATCGATTCCTGGTTTGTTTTCTTTTCATTGTGAAATTTTAGTGCAAATATTTTTATTGTTTTTTTCTATTCTTGGTACCAGGAATATTTCTTAGCATTATTAATTAAGCAGTAAGTGGAAAAAAACTGAGAGTTTCTTTTAAGGGAAAGTTTTTATTAATAAAGGGAAGTTTTATTTTCTGTTAAAAAATACAAAAAGGAAGTTGTTCTGTTATTTTCATAAATAAAAATTATGGTACATGTTCATTTACTAAATGTCCTGTTTCAACATTTCCATATACAAGCTACCAATTTATTAAGGGTGGATACCCCTGCACTCTTAGACAAAAGGAATATATTTTTATATTATAAGTAATGGACTGTCTTGTCAATAGATTGAAATATTGTCTTTACCTTATTTTAATAGATACTGAAAATCTGGGATTCTCCACTTGATTTCTTACTTGTTTCACCATATCTCGAACAACCTCTGGCTTGTTTATTAAGCAAGCTCCATAACCTTCTGCCATTGCCCACCTTTATAAAGCAGACATAACAAATGAACTGTAAATAGCTAGAAGAGAAGATAGAATCCTAAAAGCACCGTAAATACATCTATTTCTCTACCTTAGTGACCTGGCATGGAATCAGATTTTTATACTTCATAGATCCAAAATTTTAAAGTGGATCAATATGAGGTAAGAAAAGCCTGTTCCCAGATCAAAAAGTACTTAGGGGAAATGGTTTTGATTGGAAACTGAGAAAATTAAATTAAAATTCATTCAACCAAAACAGACTTAGGTATTTGTAATTAATTGCAATTACTTCAGATTTTTAAAATTCCAAATTTGATGTTTATTATACATAACAAGACGTTTTATTAATTTTAATAGTAGAAAGATATTTTTGGCTTACAGCATTCCAACACCACTAAACAGCTTATTTAACTCTCCTAATGAGTATACAAATATGTCTAATCTGGTTTGGATTATGATGTACTTAGAACGTTGATTTTATTCTTTGGACATATTTTGAATTATTGACAGATAATCTAATACAGTGCCAAGAACGTAGAGATATTATTGTCAAATTAAACATCACATCAATACCCAGTTATTTAGACTCAACCAAATAACTGGGGTATAGAAAGTAAAGATAATTATAAGAAAGTAGTCTTATAGAGAAAATTATTAGGAGAAAGCAGGTGATCATCTCCCATATCATAGAATCATAGTTTCTTGTTTGACGTGGCAGTAAAAATTCAGGTTAGGGACTGCCATAAATGTTCTAGTGTTACATAACTACTTATGGATGATGTTCGAGGCAGATCCATACATTAAAAAAATTCTAGTGGTGAGGTGAGACAAAACTTATCAAGGGTCTATATATTGTTTAAGGCATCAGAAAATACCTTTGCATATATATGTTCCTAAATTATCTTTTCTTATGTTTTCTTGCTTCTTAATTGGAAGCCCAAGTGCTTTAACTCTATTTACTTTCTAATTCTTGGAGAACTGGAGAAATAGTTTACCATGTTCACACAGGTTTTTTTCCTAATTTTTTTTGAAAATTCTTCCAACTTCTTTGAGCTTTACCTCTGAGGGCAACCACAGTTAATGTCTATTCCATTCGCATAAGGACACACTATACGAGCAGCATCAGATAAAAGTCTTGCATCATTAGCAGCAAACTGAACGATCAATGGGCAATCACCTGAAAAAAAGAAGAACGCGACATTAACATTTACAGAAACGTGCAGGTGCACATGCATGCATACACACACACACACCCCACCAAACTCTTCACGTTTGTACAGAATAACAATAACTACGTTTAGTCTAAGAAGCATCTGTTGAAACAAGCATTAAACTAATTTTTTAAATTTTTTTTAGTGTGTGTTTATTTTTGAGAAGCAGAGAGAGACAGAGCACAAGCAAGGGAAGAGCAGAGAGAGAGGGAGACACAGAATCCGAAGCAGGTTCCAGGCTCTGAGCTGTCAGCACAGAGCCCAATGCGGGGCTCGAACCCACGAACTGGGAGATCATGACCCGAGCCGAAGTCTGATGCTCAACCGACTGAGCCACCCAGGCGCCCCTTAAACTAATTTTAAAAATTTTAAATTGAAAGTAATTTATTACATTTAGTACAAATCCAAACACTATAAAATTTGATAAAATGAAAATTATAACACTCTTGACAAACATCACATTTCTGAAGGTGAGAATTAGTTTATTGTATTCCAGAACAATTTTATGTATACCCGTAAAATTTAAACAAACGTGAACACTCTATACACATTTCTATGCCTACTGCTTTTTTTCCCCCTAATGCATCTGGGAGCTGTACTTGGACCTATTTTCTTTTTAGTAGCGGATTCTTCTGTATGGATGACCATACAGTATACTTCTAGATTGTTTTTCATTTGTGGCTTTTGCCATCAATGCTGTGATGAGGCTCTATTACATACATGCTACTCTGAGTATATTGATAGGGTAAATTCCCAGGAATGTAACTGCTGGATAGGCATCTAACATTTTGAAAGACATCACAAAGTTTTCTGTCAAGAGTTCACCAATATAGATACACAATGCTATGGATGAAAGTTGTTTCCTCACAAACATATTCTACGTTGTATATCCAACAATGTCTATTTTTATTTGTAGGCTCTTTCTCCACATTCTTTGCCTATTTTTCTACATGTAATTTTTCATTGTTCCTCATTTTCTTTATGAGAGATAGACACATCTTAAGTGGGGGAGGGGCAGAGAGAGAGGGAGACATAGAATCTGAAGGAGGGTCCAGGCTCTGAGCTGTAAGCATAGAGCTCAAACTCACAAACCACGAGATCATGACCTGAGCCAAAGTCGGACGCTTAACCAACTGAGCCACCTAGGTTCCCCTTTTGTTCCTCCTTTTCTAATTATTTTTTTTATAAAACAAAGAAATTAGCTCTAAAATTATGAGTATCTATTGTAAAAATTATCTTTGAGTTTGTCTTTGAGTATGTGTTGCTTTCTTACACATAAGAGTTTACATTTTAATACAGCAAATGTGCTAGATCTTTTCCTAGGTTTTAGAGGACATATTTTTATCATCTTTTTTATGGGTTACTGTTATAAACTCTGGATAAATTTATTTTAATTATTCTAAAGTTCTTCTGAGGGCTACCTATATGAGATTCACTGAGTGTTTGACAAAATGCAGATTTCTGAGCATTATCCTTATTCCACTGATTCGTAATTTCCTTTTTTTTTTTTTTTAACGTTTATTTATTTTTGAGATGCAGAGAGAGACAGAGCATGAGTGGGGAAAGGGCAGAGAGAGAGGGAGACTCAGAATCCAAAGCAGGCTCCAGGCTCTGGGCTATCAGCACAGAGCCCAACGTGGGGCTCAAACGCAGGAACCATAGACTATGACCTGGGCCGAAGTTGGACGCTTAACCGACTGAGCCACCCTGGTGCCCCCACTGATTTGGAATTTCTATGGCAATTCACTGATTTGCAGGACTATTACAGGATGGGAAAATTTGCTTTTCCTTGAAGATATAGGAAGTTTTTCTCTTTATAACTCAAAGAGAGTTATACAATTTCAATTTAATAACTGTTTATTGGTCTAATATATTTTCAACACAGGGCTAGAAGCCAAGAATACAAATCAATAAGAGATAATTCCAGACTTCATAGAGCCCATAGTCTAGTGGATGAAATATAGGCCTACAAAAGAGGAAATTATATACAGTAGGATTAAGTACAACAGAAAGTCTGTATTTAAGAGAGGATAAGAGTGGAGGGTGATCAGGAAAGTTCCTTGGCAACAAGCTTTGAAAGCTGAATTAAGAAGCATGTAGTGTCGTTTGCCAGAGACCTATGGGTCTGAAGGGCAGGCATGGCTGAGAAAAGGATATTCTAGGTAGAGAAGTATAAGTGGACGAGGCATATTCAGGTACTTAAAATAAGTTCGTATTTTTAAAGAATAAAGTTGGTGGGCTGTGGAGAGAAACTAATGAAAGATAAAGTCGCAAAGGTGTATTCAGAGGTTGGATCAGGGGGAACATTATATATTATTCACAGGTGTTGGGATTTTTTTTTTTTTTTTTAAAGTAATCTTTACCTGCCCAACCTGGGGCTCGGACTCACCACCCTCAGAGATCAGGAGTCAAATACTCTACCAATCAAGCCAGCCAAGCACCCGGGCAGGTAGGAATTTTACTCTTTAGGCCACTTGCTCTTAATCTTTACTCAGAATCACCTGGAGGGCTTTTTAAAACAGATTGCTAGGCCACATACTCAGAGTTTCTGATTCAGTGGGCCTGGGGCAGAGCCTGGACATTTCAATTTCTTGCTTTCCTTTTTTTTTTTTTTTTTAAAGTAGGCTCCACGCTGGGGCTTGAACTCACCACCCTGAGATCGAGACGTGAGCTAAGACCAGGAGCTGAAAGCTCTACAGACTGAGCAACCCAGGTGCCCCTGGAAACTTCCATTTCTAACAAGCTTCCAGATGCTACTGATGCTGAGGTGTGGGCTATCGCCCTTTGAGAACCACTGCTTTAGGCGTGAGAAGTCTAAAAAGGGTTTTAAGTAGGGAAGAGATGTGATCAATTTTACATTTTAGAAAGGTCACTTTGGGCTATATGGAGGATGGTTTGGAATGGGGTAAGACTGGAGGCAGTGAGATAGGAACCTAATAGCTCAAGTTAGAGAATGGGGCCCTAAGGAAGGCTGACCTCACACTTAGATATTTCATCCACAGTTTACAAGACACTGAATAAAAACATACTTAAAACCTAAAAGATTTAAAAATAAAATCTCTGAATTGTGTTGTCTTTGATTAGACAAGATTTTTTTACTCTTTAAGTTTTATAAAGTCAGCAAACTCTGGGTTTCACATACCTTCGTTTGTAGTAAATTCGCTGTCTCTGGCTTTTATAGATCTGACAAAATCGGCGGCAACTATCATTGGTGTATAGCACAGATCACAACTGTATTTTCTTACCAGTGTTCTAAAGGCCAACCTGTGAGCATATAAAACTTTAATCAGGCATTCTGAAAACACCATTATCATATGTACTTCCAGGTTTGATTTAATTATTAAATATTTATTAGAGGAAAGTTCTGCCTTTAAAGGATAGAGTAGATGTACTTTTCCCTATTCTTGCTGTTAAAAGAAAGCCTAAGTTGGAGTCATTTGCCCCCATGACAGCAAACCAAAACTTATAGTTGCAACCTATCCCAAGAATGACCTTTTAAAAGTTGACCTGAAATTGCTTGATCAGCAATAGTAAGGTAATCTCCATGATACTAACAAAAGATTGGCCTGAACCCATCTTTTCTTTTTTTTTGCTAGTAACGTCTTGTTCTACCCTCTTTCCTGTAAACCCCTCCCCCCCATTTTTGTACAACTCCATGGGGCACCTCCCTACTTGTTAAGTGGGATGCTGTCTGATTCATGAACTGCTTAATAAAGCCAGTGAGTGCTTCAAATTTACTCCGTTGAAATTTTTTTTTAACACTGCTCAGTATATTATAAACAAACATTAGAAAACTCCGAAAGGTGGAGAGAAGAGCAGACAGGCTAGTGACCTTGGGACCTAAGAAAAAACAGTGGTAAGTTCCCTGGGTTTCCTTTTGGCCTCAAATATCCCAGATTTGAACTTGAAGAAGCTGGCAACCCGGAAATATCAATGAGTGCAGACAAAAAGAGCCCCACAACAGTCAGCTCTCTCTAACCAAAGGACTAGGAAATGGGGAAGTCTTGCAAGACAGAACAATTTTAGAGAATGGCGGCTCTACTCCAGCCAAACACCAGAGACAAAACCATGGCCCCACCTCCAGAAGCAAAGGTTG
Source organism: Cryptoprocta ferox (assembly GCA_028646485.1). Lineage (NCBI taxonomy): Eukaryota > Metazoa > Chordata > Mammalia > Carnivora > Eupleridae > Cryptoprocta > Cryptoprocta ferox. Next base: position 9,335 of record JAQQST010002418.1, read on the forward strand.
AGCGGGGAGCTTAGACTTCTACTTTTCCAAGGCTGTGTTGTAAGGTGCTACAACACCCCTCAATAGTGTTGCCAGAAAAGGCCAGGTAGGGAGCTAGACTTTAATATATTCTGGCCGGTAACTTTAACACTTTCTCCCTTCTCATTGTTAAGGAGTATCAGAGGATGCTTAGTGAAGGGTTAGGACTTTCAATATAGCCGAGTAGTTTTCAAGCCACCCCCTCCACGGGGAGCTGGAACTCCGAACTCCTGCTCAGCAATAATGAGGGCCCCCCCACCCCCAGCTGAGTGTCAAAGGAGACCAAATAGGGAATCTGGACTTCTACTTTCATAACATAGTAATGAGGTAGTGCTTTCTTATTCCTCTCCTGCTGTAGTGATGTCAGAGAAAAAAAAATAGTTAAAACAGAAGGTTCAATATTCAGAATCAATCCATAGCACATTAAAAGACCAGAAGAAAAATCACATGATTATATGAATGCAGAAAAAGCATTTGACAAAATATTCATGATTTAAAAAGAAACCCACAGGATTGTTTGTTTTTCGGGTGTGCAGTTTGGTGAGTACTTTGTAGATTTTGGATACTAGCCCTTTATCCGATATGTCATTTGCAACTATCTTTTCCCACTCTGTCGGTTGCCTATTAGTTTTTTCGATTGTTTCCTTTGCAGTGCAGAAGCTTTTTATCTTGATGAGGTCCCAATAGTTTATTTTGGTTCTTGATTCCCTTGCCTTTGGGGATGTGTCGCGTA
>JAQQST010002419.1:0-10083 GCA_028646485.1 Cryptoprocta ferox
AAAGATGTAAAAGATCTGTATGATGAAAACTATAGAAAACTTATGAAGGAAATTGAAGAAGATACAAAGAAATGGAAAAACATTCCGTGCTCATGGATCGGAAGAATAAACATCATTAAAATGTCATTATTACCCAAAGCACTCTACACATTCAATTCCATCCCAATCAAAATTACACCAGCATTCTTCTCAAAGCTAGAACAAACTATCCTAAAATTTGTATGGAACCACAAAATACCCCAAATAGCCAAAGTAATATTGAAGAAGAAAACCAAAACGGGAAGCATCACAATCCCAGACTTTACCCTCTACTACTAAGCTGTCATCATCAAGACAATATGGCATTGGCACATAAACAGACACATAAACCAATGGAATAGAGTAGAGAACCCAGAACTGGACCCACAAATGTATGGCCAAGTATTCTTGGACATAGCAGCAAAGAGTATCCAATGGAAAAAAAGACAGCCTCTTTAACAGATGGTGCTGGGAGAACTGGACAGCAACATGCAGAAGAATGAAACTAGACCACTTTCTTACACCATACACAAAAATAAACTCGACATGGATGAAGGACCTGAATGGGAGACAGGAAACCATCAAAACCCTAGAGGAGAAAGCAGGAAACAGCCTCCTTGACCTCAACCACAGAAATTTCCAACTTGACACATCCCCAAAGGCAAGGGAATCAAGAGCAAAAATGAACTATTGGGACCTCATCAAGATAAAAAGCTTCTGCACGGCAAAGGAACCAATCAATAAAACTAATAGGCAACTGATGGAATGGGAATAGATAGTTTCAAATGACATATCGAGTAAAGGGCTAGTATCCAAAATCTACAAAGTACTCACCAAACTCCACACCTAAAAATCAAATAATCCAGTGAAGAAATGGGCAGAAGACACGAATAGACACTTCCCCAAAGAGGACATCCAAATGGCCAACAGACACATGAAACCATGCTCAGCGTCACTCATCATCAGGGAAATACAAATCAATACCACACTGAGATATGACCTCATGCTGTTTAGAGTGGCTAAAATGAACAAATCAGTAAACCATACATGCTGGTGAGGATGTGGAGAAACAGGCACCCTCCTACACTGTTGGTGGGAATATAAACTGGTGCAGCCCCTCTGGAAAACAGGGTGGAGGTTCCTCAGAAAATTAACAATAGAACTCCCCTGTGACCCAGCCATAGCACTGGTAGGGATTTACCCAAGGGATGCAGGAGTGCTGATGCATAGGGGCACATGTACCCAAATGTTCATAGCAGCACTTTCAATAATAGCCAAATCATGGAAAGAGCCTAAATGTCCATCAATTTGGATCATGAAGATGTGGTTTATATATACAATGGAATACTACATGGCAATGAGAAAGAATGAAATCTGGCCATTCGTGGCAATGTGGATAGAATTCGAGGGTGTCATGCTACATGAAATAAGTCAGGCAGAGAAGGACAGATACCATATGTTTTCACTTATAAGTGGAACAAGAGAAACTTAACAGAGGACCATGGGGGAGGGAAAGGGGGGAAAATAGTTAGGGAGAGGGAGCGTGGCAAATCATGAGAGCTCTTGAATACTGAAAACAAACTGAGGGCTAAAAGGGGAGGGGGAAATGGAAGGGGGGTGTTGGGCATGGAGGAGGGCAATTGGGTGGATGAGCACTGGGTGTTTTATGGAAACCAACTTGACAATAAACTTCTAAAAAAAAATAAAGTGATAATGGGAATAGAAAGAGGACATTCCATGGGTAATAAGGGGTAAAGAGTCACAGAAGCACAAGAGATTGTAGTCAAAGAGGAGGATCAGAATTCAGGATCATGAAACAGTGATGATGGAATGTATATTATAACTGAAGTGAATGGATTATGAGGTTGGGGGAGTTAGTTCAGAGCCAGAATGAAAAGATCCCTCAATTACTCAGAACTTTCTTACTTAGCTATAAAATCGCTCCCTTGACAACACTGTGAAACTAATGGACCATTCAACTCCCTCAATGGGCTCCCTATTTCTTCAAGTAAAGTCTAGCTCATCATATAAAGCTTATCCTGAAAAGTCTCTGATAGCACATGATCACTGATTTTGGAGAACCTGGGATAAAATTAAGGATAAGGGGACTTTTCTCTAGCTTTCTTTCACTTGTCTTTTCCACAGCCTATCCCTAGTTTTAAATATTTTCTTTTCTATACTCACGAAAGATCCAACCTCTATCAGAAGGCCCTAATGGATCTTGATGGCTAATCTAATTCACAGTAAAATGAGAATGGCTGAGAATGACTTAAAGCCTTACCATTCCTCAGTTACATGAAAATTTTGACAATGTCCTTCCTGTCTTAACTCAAATCCATGATTAGTAAACAAGGTAGAAATTTAGAACCATTGTCAGTGACACTTTTGCTAGACTTAAGGACATATTCAGCAGACAATATCCCAAGGTTCCTCTGCTATGCTATTGAATATTCATGTGGAAATAGGATCTCTTGGAAGCACTGTCATCTATTTAGATTAAACCTGGATTACAGGCTCTCTGACTACACAGTATCAGAAAGGGCAGCAAAATCTAAGAGCAAAGAAAACGACTCTAATCCTCACACATTTATTTGGCTATTGACATGCCCTCTAAGGAGAAAGTGTCCCTCAATGAGCATAAGGCCCTTAGGGACAGATTTCCCAGTGCATCATTTTTAGATCCATTATTACTAACATGCATGATGGTTGCTAGGATACCATAAATTGGGAAAGAAAATATCACATAATGGTAGGTGCAGAGAGGAAGGCGCTGGCCTGATTTGCAGACTACGTACTGGGATGTTACTTATTAGCATCATGATTAGGATCATTTTCAACAGCTTCTATTTTCCCTCTGGAAACTAGGATGTTGTTGCATTTCAATTGGTAAAGAATGTTTATAATTCATATTTTTGAGGAGTAATTGAATTTGTGAAAGTTGAGCCTCATAATTGCTACTGAGGAATCTATTAATAAGTAAGAAGGTTGGGGTGTACATGTGTGTTTTTCCCTATTAAGTGGTAACTTCAATTTGGGAATGAAATCACCCTCCATTGATTTCCAGTGTATTCTGCCATCATTCAGACAGCACTTTCAAAGAGTTCTGTAAATGAGATTTGTAGCTGAGGTAATTGCTGCTGCAAAAACATGCAATAGAAGGCAAGCTTTATAACTGCCACTTTCTTGATGTTTTAACTTAACTCCCTCCTTTCCAAACAAAGATGAGTGGGATAGAAAATAAAGTTCTGTTTGATTTTAGACTTGTCTCTTATCTCCTAGACGGAGGAAACACTCCTGATAATACTTTGATTCTCGTCTCACTTTATGTTGTTCATTACCTAACTGGAAAACTAAAACCATTTTAGCAAATTGCTTGGTATTAATGATCACTGTCTGATTATTCTTCCATTTGGGGATCTTCCTTTAAAACTCATAAACAATAATCTTTTTGCAATAATTTTTCAGTGGTGTTGTCCAAGAGAGGATAAGTAGCTTCTTCCCTGAGCGAACTTATTACTTCTAGTGCAGTGTTTTATTGAGAGTTGTGGGTGAAACTAAAAATCATCTTTACTGACTGGTTGCCTACATCTGAGTGCCTGCGTCGTATTCATTGACAGTGAACACCCTCTACCTGGGTCAGTGCTTGAAAAGCAGGCTCCTCATCAACCACCAGTCTCTGTGTCTGAAAGGCTGTGGAGGGCTCATTAGGAGGACATCATGTACCCGGGACAGGGCCTTCTCCACCACCAGTATTCTCATTAGAACAATGAGGTAGCCTGGTACCATGCTGGGTCTTTATCATATCTCATTATGCATTAACTAGTTTCTATTATAAGTAATTAATACCTTTCTGCCTCCATCTCTATTTTCTAACTCTTACTCCGGTTTGTGATTTGGGGAGGGGGGAATATGTTATTTCTTTAGCTTCTCAGAGTCCCTATAGACTTTTGCTCCTAGCAAGTATTTAATTAATGTTTAAAAAAGTTTTGATGCTATAGTAAATATTAAAAATCAGGTAAAAAGTATTTTACGTGCCTTTACTGTAATCTGAATATGGTTGGAGGAGTTGAAACCTCCTATAATCTAAAAATAAATTTTAGCCAGCTTTGACATCTTTGAATTCTTTTTATAATGAGAAAGGAGAAGACAGTTTTTTTTAATTTTTAAATTTTATGGAGAAAAGATACTAATAATGGTGATGATAAAAGACTGCCACGGATAAAGGTTATCATTTGTCCAGACTCAGATTTCCTTCCCACCCAGACCCTGTGCTGCTTCCTGTACCTTGACGTCCTACTATGCCCCCTAACATTGTTGGAATTAGCTGGGTTATATTTCCTATGAAATACAGTCCTTCAGTAGTACTTAATAGGGAAATGCTCCTAGGGGAATTGTGTAGCCACAGTGAAGAGCCATAAGAAATGGAACAAAAATGTCAGCCTCAAATTTATCTGTCATACTAAGCTATCTACCATGAAACTTGCCTGAGGGAGGAGGAAAAACTGGGCTCTCTCTTTCATTTGTTTTTTCCATTATTGGTACAAGATATTAAGAATGACTGAACATTTCTAATCCCTGAAAGTCACAGGAGATGACCATTGATTGCCAAGAATTTAGTAATGATTCACGTCACCTTGACACAATAGTGGGACAGCAGCCTAACTGAAGGATTTGCTTTCTTGCAAGTGACCAAGGAGACACCTTTACTCTCTTCTATTTTATCAAACTTTTAATTCTTCTTTCTGTCTACCAACTGTCTCCCACCATTCACCTAATTTGCTTAGGAAACTTCAATTGAAGGAGAGAGTGAAATTAACAGATAACTAACTAGATGCAGGGCCAGGCTGAGGCAGGAATTCAAGAGTCTCCAGAAGAAATTGGTATTGCAAGAAGTCAAGGGAAGAACTTAACCTTGAGTCAGGGAGCTCTTAACCTCTGGACTTGGGCACAATTTTTGTTTTGTTTTGGACATGTAAATAGTGTCTGGATGTAAGCATGAACAACCTGGAGAAACAAATTTGTAAAACAAGGGAGTCATGTGGCTGCAAGTCAATCATGATCCTGAGATAGAAGTTAGAGATAAGATTTCAGAAAAGTGTAATTGTTCCCAAATAGGACAAAAATAAATGGTTTTGTTTCCATTAGTTTTCAAAGTATGGTCCATGTACTCCTGGTGATTTCTGAGATCTTTTCTTGGAATCTGCAAGGTCAACACTATTTTCACAGTAATACTAAGATATTCCTTGCATTTTCCCCAGCACTGACATTTTCACTGATGTTGTAAAACCAATGGTGATAAAATTACTGACCCCTCAAGATTAATCATGGCAATGGCATCAAATTGTTATTAGTAGTGTGCTAACTTTGGGATGTCTATAATATTATTGATAAATACTGCTCATATAAGTTCATCAATATACTTTCTTTTTCAAAAAAACTCTTGAAAAATAAGTTTGTCTTTATTAAAAATTTTTATGTCCATGACCAAATGTTTCTTTGTCAAGCATGTTTAAATTCCAAGTATCTTTCATGTCATGACAAGAATCTCAGATATAATCTTCTCTATATGGACACCTATTATATTTGAAAGTATAGTTAACAGTCATATCTATGATAACAATGAGTTCTTCATAATTAAGCCATTCAGTGCATATGTGCTATGGACAATGACCAAAGAAAGGACAATGTTTATACCAGGAAATAGCTCAAATTCCTATAATGGAGGCAGAATAACTTAATAGTTCCAGAACATCCTCTGCTGCCAGCCAGCCTGGGTTTGAGTCTTAGCTTTGTTTTTGACACTTCCTACGAGAGTGACCATGGGTAATGTACTTAACCATGTTGGGCTTCAGGTTCTCCATTTTCTTAAAGGACTATGAGCATTAAATGGGTTAATATGTGTAAAATGCTTAGAACATACTTGGCATACAGTATATACTATGTCAGTGTTAATTATTAATATGATTGCTAAATTGTTTGAAATTGAGATCATATGTGAGTATCACACACAACACTGTTAAAGACATTTGATGTGAGTTTATGGAGGCCAACTGCTCATCTTGTACTTTAACAATTATCAGTAAAGTCTAATTATTTTTGTTTCAGACTGAGAAAATGTAAATTTCTGTGGATCTGTCATACTTCTATAGTTATTTCCACGGTTTGAAACTGAATCTTTATTATTCCCTGGGATGGGATCGGGCAAGTTCAGTACTCAGTTGCATATAAGATTTTCCTTCGGGTTTATGCCACTTTTATGAACACACTGGTCTATTTTCTTCTCTCACCAGATTTAAGTTTCCAAGGTTTTTTCTCAATTTCAACTTCCATAATACACTATTTTCCAAATCTGGTTTCATAATATGAAACTTTATCACCAAACTACCTTTATTTCTTGAATTAACACAAAATCACTTCATAAAATTACTTGTGATGCACTCTGAAAAGAACAGTCAAGGAGCGTCTCTGGGGTGTTGTCAATGTTCTATTTTTTTACCTGGTTTGTTTGCTTTGTGATAGTTTATTGAGCTGTATATTCATATTTAGCACACTTCTCTGTATGAGTTTTACTTCACAATAAAAAGAGATTTAAAGATGAAATGAAAGAAACAAATAGAGAAAAAGGGTGATATATGTTCCTTTAGGAGAAGATACAACATTGTCACAGGGTTTTTTTTTAATTCTTAAATCATGAATTATGTTTGGACACAGCTTTAAAAAAAATCAGGTATTTCTGCTTTAACATTTGATATAGGTGTATATCTGTCACACATAACACTCCATTTCAATGGAGAGTCTGTTGTTTCCATTGTTTTAAAACTCCATTCAAATGGGTAGCTCATTTCCAGAAGACAATCTCAAGACAAGGCACAGAGAGTGGCAATATATTATTTCATGCTGTTCCAGCAGCAGCTTAGGATGGCACAGTCTTTTCCCTCCAAGTATTGCCCATTGTCACTGAGAGAGGTGACTCTGGTCAGAGCTGGGTACTTAGGATTAACACCATTTGGTTGAGGAGAATGTTGGTTTTGAATGTTCCATGGCTGGCTTAAGTTCCCCTGTCATGCTGACTTTGAAGTCCATTAAGATAATGTGTAAATAGCAAATGACAACTAGTATTTGGTTACTATCCTTCCATGTAAATCAATTACAAAATTCATTTAATACTTCAATAATTTTACCATGTTCTTTGGTCATGTTTTCCATTTCATCCTGTAATTCTAATGTCTGCCTTCACTGATCTCTGTTTTTTTACAGCTCTGAGAAACTTTACATTTTTTTAATGTTTTATATATTTTTGAGAGAGAGAGAGAGAGACAGCGTGAGCAGGGGAGGGTCAGAGAGAGAGGGAGACACAGAATCCGAAGACAAGCTCCAGGCTCTGAGCTAGTTGTTAGCACAGAGCCCGATGTGGGGCTCGAAACCACGAACTACGAGTTCATGTCCTGAGCCAAAGCCGGATGTGCATTTGACTGAGCCACTCAGGCGCCCTGAAACTTTACATTTGAATGATGCTAACTTTTGGAGAGGTAGCTATATTTCTTCAATTTTCTTTCTCCCTTATTCTTCATTCACCTTAGTGTCCTTGACTTATGTTTGTAGAAAGAAGTTCTGTCAGACTTCATCTGTGAATCTTGTTCTTTCATACTTTAACTTTTACATATCATATGGTATGTCTTATACCACCCAATATGCAGCTTCCAATTATAATCAATATTCCAAGTCATCTATTTTTATTAACATTTGAGTAGTAACCATGCTACATGAACAAGAAACTGTATAGACTAGACCTCATAAGTGGAGGTTAGTGATGACTTTAAAATCTTAAAAAGATGACATCAGCAGAAGTGACAAAATAAGTACCTTTGAAAATCTTCTCCCATACAAAAGCAATGAGAACATTGACAAAATTTTAAGAATCATTTTTTTTCAGAACTCTAGAAATTAAACAAATGGCAGCCATAATCTAAAGAGTTTTACGTGAGACACGGGCAAGATGGCGGAGAAGCAGGGAGCTCTGTCATCCGCTCACACCCGCATGGATTCAAATGAGAAGGACTAAAGGGATAAAACTCGGATTTGCAGGTGGGGGAAAGAAGAAACAGACGCCAGAAAGAAGACAACCACAAAGATGCTTGAGTGAGTGACTGATATGGGAAATTAGGGGACGGGCGGTCCCGGTGGTGCAGGGGAAGGAGCCCCCGAGCCCAACACAGGGAGAGCGCGCTGTGCCCCGGAGGGACCAGGGGAAGAGAAGGAGAGACGGAAAACGCACCTAGAACCATCTCTAAGGGAGGAAAAACTCGCCCGTCTCCCCATATATAACTGCCGGGCACCGGGAGAGAAATCCATCCCATCTGGCCGGCGAATCCTTCCTTGGGCGCAGCGGCAGCGGCATCCACTCCAAGCCGCACCGTGAAAGACAGCGGCACAGATAAAGGCGGCGGTGGGGCAAAAAGCGGTGACCACTCAACAAAAGGCGCCTTGAAAAGCGGCGGCGGCGGGGTCGGCGGCTCCAGGAAAAGGGCAGCACAAGCCGGGCCGGGAAGCCGGCCGCCAGCGGGAACGCATCTCATCCCCGGTGACAGTGTTGAACTGCACGGACTGGGATTTGGAAGCGAGGCGAAGCTTGGAGAATACAGTTTGGCTCGCCCATGGCACAGGGAGATCGGACTCAGAAGGGCGGTTGCGACGCTTGGTTCCGGCAAAGCTTTGAGGCGGTGCCATACTTCTCCCCGCAACCACCAAGGCGGAGCCTCGGAGAGAGCAGCCTCCGAGACCTGACCTGACGCCAGACCACGCCTATCACAAAGAGGAGATGTCTTTTTTTTTTCTTTTTTCTTTGCTTCTCCTTCATTTCTGCTGCCATCCAGATATATTTCCCGTAGCATATTCTTATCTCTCCTCTTGGCTGGTTATATGCTTTTGGACTGCCCTCGGACTTTTGCTGTCTCTGTCCCCACCTTGTTTTTTTTTTCTTTTTGTCTTTGTTTCTTTTTCTTCTCTCTTCTCTTCTCTTCTTCCTTTTCATTTCTTTCCTTTCTTTTTCTTTACTTCCTTTCCCCTTTTGGCTTGCTTGTTTGTTTGATTTGTCTGTGCGTGTGCATGCTTTTGTTCCCTGTATGCTAGTCTGTTTCCTTTTCAGGGCCACCTCAAGAAACAAGCCAAAGTACACGTGGTAGAGAGTCCCAGATATCACTGACAAGGGAAATAAAATAATTAAAGACACAACAAGAGAATCCGAGAGACACCATTAAAAGAACACTTTCTGAAATGACAGGCCCTGGACAGTCAATGAGCCTCCTTTAATAGAGCAATACTAACAGGTGCACAGTGCATACCGAGCTTTTAAAACTGACAAGAGACAGAAAGCTAGCCAAAATGACGAAACGAAAGAACTCTCCTCTAAAGCAACTCCAGGAAGAAGTCACAGCCACAGAACTGCTCAAAACAGACTTAAACAACATAACTGAACAAGAATTTAGAATAATTGTCATAAAATTCCTGGACATGAAAAAAACATCAAAGAAGCTATTGATAAACAGACTAGGGACCTTCAAAGTAGCTGTGACAAGTTTAAAAAGGCTATAAATGAGGTGCATAACAAAATGGAGACAGCCACTGCACGGATCAACGAGGCAGAGAGGAGAATAAGTGAATTAGAAGACACAGTTATAGCAAAAGAGGAAGCCGAGAAAAAGAGAGAGAAATTGATACAGGAACACGAAAAGAGAATTCGAGAACTGAGTGATATAATTAAACGGAACAATATCTTTATCATAGGAATTCCCAAAGATGAGGAAAGAGAAAAAGGTCCTAAAGGGGTACTGGATCAAATTATAGCTGAAAACTTCCCAAATATGGGGAAAGAAATTGACATTGAAATCCAAGAGGCGCAAAGAACCCCCTTAAGACGTAACTTGAATCGACCTTCGGCACGACATATCATAGTGAAACTGGCAAAATATAAAGACAGAGAATTCTGAAAGCAGCTAGGGAAAAAAAAGGACCTAACATACAAAGGGAAACCTATCAGAGTGGTTACAGACCTTTCTAATGAAACTT
>JAQQST010002420.1:0-10081 GCA_028646485.1 Cryptoprocta ferox
GGGGGGGGAGCGCAGCCACTGTTCCTCCACTGTCGCAGGTGCAGCGGGGGCGGAGGAGGCGGGGAGCGCGCGCAGGAGGAGCACGCGGATCTCCAGGGACACGTGCGCAGTCGCAGCATCCGTGTGACGCCCGCGGGTAGCCTTCGGTCACCGGAGGTCCCTCCTGGCAGCGCCAGCTGGGGCGCCCGGGGACACACGGGGACCGCGGGAAGCTCCGCCCACTGGGAAGGGCGGCCCAGAACTGCACCTGCGGGAGCAGATGGGGGCTGGGGAGGGGGGAGGCAGCGGGCGCATCTCACGTGCTAAGGCGAGTCCCCCTGGTCCCGCCTGGCTGCCCCCCGCCCCCGTTACCCGCAGGCCACACCAAGCCATGACGTTTCCCTGACGATCCAATTCTAAATACTGCGCGATGCGTCATGAATGGTGTGATTCATGGGTCATTTGGAGAAGTTAATGCTCAGAGCATGGGTACTTCACAAAGGATGGCTCAGCTGGTGCCTTTGTGACTCAAGCCTATGGTGTTTATAATGTGACTTCCGTGGCCTTTGTGAGGATGTGCTATTCGGCCAAACTGCAGAGGCTGCTCGTGGTCACTCCTTCCTTAGTAGCAGAACCTCTGTTTTTATTTTTATCTATCTATCTATCTATCTATCTATCTATCTATCTATCTATCTATTTTAGAGGGAGAGCAGGAGCAGGGGAGGGGCAGAGGGAGAGGAGAGGATCTTCCCCAGACCCCATGCTCAGCGCAGAGCCCGCCCTGGGGCTCCATCCTACCTCCTGAGATCATGAGCTGAGCCGAAATCAAGTCGCTTAAGTAACTGAGGCACCCAGGCGCCTGTTTTGTTCAGGGCAGCGATGTCCTCTGTGCAGAAAACAAAGCCAAAACCACACGCCAATGAACAAAAATGCTGTCCTCTACCTTCCCTTGGATCTGACGGTTGCCGTGGCCACTTTCTGGGTGGCGAGGGGCGGAGAGAAGTTTCCAGGGTCAGAGATGATCTGCTGGGTCTCCTTAGCCCCTGCGCCTGGCTCTCTCCCCTTCCTCTCTTGCCTTTCATCGAAATCTGGGGTCCAGACCCGAGCCTCGGGCTGGAGGAAACCCCTTGTCAGCCCGAGGCCCCCGCCCCTGTGGCACTCCCTTACCTTTGCGCATGCTCACGTGAGGAAAAGAAGCCTGTGCTGGGAGAAGCCCCTGGTTTTTAGTATCAAAATAATCATAATCTTTTTTAATGTTTTATTTATTTAGTTTTGAGAGAGAAAGCACAAGCAGGGGAGGGGCAGAGAGAGAGGGAGATACAGAATCTGAAGCAGCTCCATGCTCCGAGCTGTCAGCACAGAGCCCGACGCGGGGCTCCAACCCGTGAACCGCAAGGTCATGACCTGAGCTGGAGTCGGACCCTTCACGGGCTGAGCCCCCTGGGTACCCCACAGTGTTTTCTGCTTCATTTCCCGCTGGTGCGTCGACTCCGCTCTGTGCTGAGGGCACCATGGTGACCAAAAATAGTCTCATCCATTCTTGTGGACAGAGTCAGCTGGTCCAAAGGAATAAACAGACATCATGTGCCCTGCTAGGTGACACACCATCTGCTTTTTTTTTTTTTTTTATAATGTGTATGTATTTACTTTGAGGTGGGGAGGGGCAGAGAGGATTCCAAACAGGCTCTGCACTGTCAGCGCAGAGCCAGGCCCGGGGCTCGATCCCACAGACCCTGAGCCCACGACCTGAGCCGAAATCAAGAGTCAGATGCTCAATGGACTGAGCCACCCAGACACCCCGAGGCACTGTTTTAGTCACCTCCCTTGGACCCACTGGTGATTGAGGGGCCCCCACCTCAAGGTTACGGCGACAACCAACACACGACACATGACACTGGGCAGATGTGACCCCCCGCCATTTATCAGTCACATGGACTCACAGCCTGGGGGAGCAGGACACCACGCAGGCCACGCAGGGCCACTCTGGGAGCGCGCTCGGGGACAGAGTGAGGCACAGGGGCTGCGGGAGGGGGTGGTCGTCCTGGTCCTGGGGGAGGATGCGATTGCCTTGTTGGACCAATCCCGAGGCTGCGGGGGGGATAAGCGACAGTCGTCTCAGGGAGGGAGTTTTGGGGGAACTTTATCGGGAGCAGAGTTGGGGACTGGGGGCTGTGGTCAGCCCATCCAAGGCCCTCCTGATTTTACCACATCACGGCAGCACATAACAGGGAGCCTGAACTCTGGGCCTGACCCCACACATCCTAGGATACACACTTCCACACTGCACTGTGAGAATCACCGATTCATTCTGCTCCTTAAATGACAGCTTCATTACATCATGCCTTCCACCCACTTGACGTGGTTTCTAGCATATTCACATGGTGTACTACGACCATCACCAGAACATTCTATCCAGAACATTCCATCGCACCAAAAGGCGTCCCTGTCTCCATCAACCATCACCTTCATCCCCTCCCCAGCCCCCCGCCCCCACAGCCCCCTTCCTGTCCCGTCCGTGGACGAGCCCGTTCTGGACGTGTCACGCACGTGCACTCACGCCCCGCGGGGCCTCCCGTGCCCGGTTCCCTCCCTGAGCGTCGTGTGTTCGGGGTCCGTCCGCGGGGCGGCGGGTGCGGGCGCCTCGCTCCTGCTCGCGGCCGAGGGTCGTGCGCGTGCGCGGTGGATGCACCCGAGTGATGTGCGCGTGCGCGGTGGACACGTTCATCTGTGGACGTGCGCGTGCGCGGCGGACGCACCTGAGGTACGTGCGGTGTGTGTGGACCGAGCCTCTGCGTTTGTGCCTCTATTGATCTTCAGCTTGTGGGTTTCACTGCAGTTACACCCGTGTCCGGACCCTGTGGGTACACACCTGTGAGCGGGACTGCTGGGTCACGTGGTCATTTTATGTTTAACTTTTTCAGGGACCACCCGACATTTCCATAGTGGCTGCGCTGTTCTGTGTTCCCGCCAGTCGTGCACAGGAATTCCATTTTCTCCACGTCCTCACCAATCGTTTGTGCCTTTTTACCCTCTGTAGTCTCTAAAACTTCATTTATGGGGGGGGGGGCGCAGAAAGAGGATCCCAAGCAGGCTCCGCACTGATAGATCAGAGCCCGATGCCGGGCTTGAACTCCTGAACCGTGAGATCGTGACCGCGCCCCTTTTCTGTATTCTGATGCTTTCACATCTGGGGGCTCACTGACCCTGGAGGGAGGGCCGATCAGGGGCTGCCAATTGCTAGAGACAGGAAGCAGCTTGCTCACAGCACACCGTTTATATGGAAACCAGCCAATTCAGAGCTGACCTCCCCGACCCCTCCTCTGTGGGGCTTTCACTCTCAGGCCACTGTCCCCCGGCCCTAATGATCCCAGGGCCGGGTACCGAGAAAGCAGGGGTAGCCCCTACCCCCCCAGACTGGCTGCTCTCAAGCTAGCCTGTCCAGAGCCCGCATCCCTGCCTCCCCTGTTTCCGCCCAATGGAACAATAACCCCTTGGCTACGTTTCCCCCTTTAGCCCTCTCCTCCTGGCGTTTGGGGTTGCTTCTCCGAGTGGCCGTGTGTGGCAGCCTTTTGGGCGCTGTGAGTAACAGATAACCTTTCATTACAACGTTGTGTGGCGGCGGGTGATGGTTTCTCAGGGTGTATGGCTATTCCGGCTATTACATCTTAGGTAATGCAATCAATGTTCTATGTCCGTTGTGCCTCAAAGGGACTTTTCAGTGCCCGTCATCGCCTGACCTGCTGGCCTCATCAGACCCAAACAGTAGTAAAACCTACATTCCCAAACAGCCAGGACTGATTTTTTATTTTTTTAGATAAGATCTGTGCCCGACGTCAGTCCTGAACTCATGACCCCGAGATCAAGAGTCACCCGCTCTAATGACTGAGCCAGCCAGGCGCTTCCAGGAGGGACAGAATTAAACCAAACCCTGCTTAGTCATAAATAATAGATGGTAAATTGATGAGGAGCGACAGTGTAATTCAGGATAGTAATTACATCCAGAGGCTGAAGGGTGATGAGCCCGGTGGTGGGCACCCAAGTCTGTTCGTGAATGTGGTGCGCAGGCTATAGTGCGTTTATTACTTATTCCTTGAACTTCACATAATTTTTTGCTTAAAATTATTTTAAATTTAATTTTAGAGAGAGAGAGCATGAGTGGGCAAGAGGGGCAGAGAGAGACAGAGAGACAGAGAATCTTAAGCAGGCTTCACGCTCAGCACAGAGCCTGAGTGGGGCCCCATCCCACAACTCTGGGATCATGACCTGAGTCGAAATCAAGAGTCAAGATGCTCAACCGACTGAACCACCCAGGCAGCCCTACTTAAAATGATTAATCTTAGCATTAAAACATTTAGTGCGTTTGTTTCCTGAGTACGTGTCCTTCACGATACCTAGCTAAATAATTTTTAAAGCATGAAATAATATGCAGTTTTCAAATATTTGTTTCACCACATGATGTGACCATCTTCCAGGTTTTTTTTTTTTTTAAATGTTTATGTACTTTTGAGAGAGAGAGAGAAAGAGACAGTGTGAGCAGGGCAGGGGCGGAGAGGGAGGGAGACACAGAGTCTGAAGCAGCTCCAGGCGCCGAGCTGTCAGCACAGAGACAGACGCAGCTCATGAACGGTGAGATCATGTCCTGGGCCGAAGTCAGGCGGTTAACCGACTGAGCCACCTCCGCGCCCCTGACCATCCCCCAGCTTTGATTTCACTCCTAGTTTGGAAGTGGTTCTCAAGCCTTTTATATCCAGTCCCTTGAAATTTAGTTGGTTTATAGGTAAATGGAATGGAGAGTAATGGCTTTCGTTCTCCCGGTTGAAAACAAGGAAAGAGATGGCTCCCTCCTTTTTTTTTTTTTCTTTGCTAAGAACATTTTCTTTAGAGAACTTGTGTTTATACACCCCTTGCTCTGTCCCTCGAAATATATGGAAACCTCTGTAAAAGCTAAGGAAAGCACTCGCTTTGAAATGCCATCAGCAAGAGAGAGCAGTCTTCTCTCCGTGGGGGGCTTCTCTCTCACTTGCAAAACTACCGACTGTCATAAAGAGAAGTTTGTTTTTTCCTTTGCACAAAGTCACTTCACAAATACAGATGGTCCCTGAATTACCACGTGGGTGGAGGATGCAGGATCGTGTGACAAAGGCTGCTGGGATTGGCCATGGAGGACGGGTTATCGCCTATCCTGAGAATGTGTGTGTAATGGCTTGCCTGTGCTTGCCTGCCTAAGCCCGAGAGATTTCTTTGTCTTTCCAGGCTCTTAGAGGCTTGCCAGCGATGCGTGTCACGTTCTGGCTTAGTGCTGATTCAGAAATAAAACCGTTCTCCTGGTCTCTTTTTCTTCTGTCCTTGTGAGGGGTTTTCTGGGTTGGCAGGAGGTTTGTTTTCAGTTGTATTTCCCCCAACGGAGAGCAATATTTGAGTAGCAAAAGTTTGGAAATAAGCCCAGTGTCCAGTGCGGAGCCTGATGCAGGGTTTGAACTCATGACCCTGAGATCAAGACCTAAGCTGAGATCATGAGTTGGACGCTTAACCAACTGAGACTCCCAGGTGCCCCGCATGGGCTTGATCTCTGATTGAACCAAAAAATCAAAGTATATTGCAGTATACACCCTGTTCCTTTTTTATGTAACAAAGAAAGCAAAATAGGTAGGTGAAGGTGTTACTTTTTGCATAAATAACTGACCAGGTGTGCAGGAAATGAATAACCGAAGACGTGCTACCAGAGGCCTTAGAAGGATTTCTAAATCTCAGGCTGGATTTTTTTTTATATGTGACATTTATTTATTATTAATGCATACCAAGAAAGAAATGTTTAAATAGTTTATAATTCAAGAGGGATTTATTTTTAATTGGAAGTCACTTTTCTACATAAGAAATCATTCTCAAATATGTTCCTCTTCTTTTTCTTTAAAATATTTTTAATGTTTATTTTTGAGACAGAGAGTGGGGGAGGGGCAGAGAGAGGAGGACAGAGGATCCCAAGCAGAGTCTGTGCCGACAACACAGAGCCTGATGCGGGGATCGAACTCACGAACTGCGAGATCATGACCTGAGCTGAAGTCAGACACTTAACTGACTGAGCCACCCAAGTGCCACTATGTTCCTCTTCTTAAAAAAGAAACAACAGGACTCAAATGGAGTCACTTGTGCTAAGTCCCACATCGGCACAGGGAGATTTAACACCTAACCTAATTGCTGTTTTGGCCTCTGAGGAATGCGAACTTCACCAGTCAGTCTGGAATTGCCTGGTCAGCACCAGTGAGATAACCTGCCTGATACACATACTTTTCGCCAAAGGAAGGTGACCTTGCCTGAAAGAATCCAGCCTTTGCTAGAATCTTCCTTTTCCCATCCCCTTCTGCTCATGAAAGTCTTGTTTTATATGATTCTTCAGAGCTCCTTTGTAAAATGAGATGTAGCCTGACTCATGAATTGTGAAAATAAAGCCAAATTACATATTCAGATGTACTGAGATAAATTTTGTTTTTTAACACCCTGAACAGTCATTTTTATGAAAATGAATAATACCTTTTTGCAAAACAGAGAAAATTAATTTTTATAATTATGTTTGTAAGTAACATGGTCAGTGATGCTTCTCTCCCCAAAGCTGGGGGGCCATATTAAATGCTGCTGATGTATTAAGAGTTTCAGGTCCATCATAAATTTATTTCAGCTTTTAATGCTTTTATTTCATTTCATTTTTTCATCTTTTATTGCTTTTATATCAGTTAAAATAGGAATTCAATTGCCTTCAGGATATCACAGCCTTTTATTCTACAAAATTCTCTAGAGATCTGGAAAACATTTCCTTGTAGAGTGTGAAAGACAACTCAGAATGAAGAAGGCATCCCTAAAAGAGTCACTCAAAATACAGTCGGAAGGACACTGAGGAAGCAGGGACTATGCACCTCCCCTGTTTCAGTTTTCAGAACACCGTGAACTTTTGACTCTTCCAATTGCAATTCCACCTCCTCCTGGAACACTTCCTCCTACTGGGGACTGAAATAGAGCTCATGTAATGCCTGTTGGCCAAGTAGCCAATCGTGTATTAGACAGTTGGTTTAAACTCTGCCAGCACCAATCATAATTCTTTCAAAACAACTTATGTAACCTTGTTTTTTTTTTTTTTTTTTTTTTTTTTTTTTTTTTTGCCTTTATAAGCTTGCACTCCTTTCTAGCACTTTAGAGCACACTTTGGATTTTGACTCCTGGTCTCCCAGATTGTAATCCCTAAAGCCCCAAATAAATGCCTTTGGTTGCTTTAGGTCTTGTGGGCTTCTTGACTGAAAAGAGTAAAAATGCAGGTCTGAGAATTCCAACATCCCACCTCTGTGGCTGTGCTGAGTGGTGAGGGGTGTGGGGGTCCTGCACCAGGTTGGAGCCCCACTCCCCCAGGGGTGAGGTTTGCCTACCTCAAGTCCCAGAGGTGGGGGACGGGGTGAGGAGGCGGGGCCTCCTAGTGTGAAAGGTCACAGGTCAAAACCCACGGACCCTGCCTCTGCACGCAGTGACCTTCTTGCTGAGGATCTTTGTTCTTTTCTGTGTACAGTTTTTTTTTTTTTAATGTTAATTTTTGAGGAAGAGAGAGAGACAGCGTGAGCAGGGGCGGGTCAGAGAGAGAGGAAGACCCAGAATCCTAAGACAGGCTCCAGGCTCTGAACTAGCTGTCAGCACAGAGCCCGACGCGGGGCTCGAACCCACGAACCGTGAGATCGTGACCTGAGCCGAAGTCGGACGCTTAGTCGACTGAGCCCCCCAGGCGCCCCAATGTTTATTTATTTTTGAGGGAGAGAGGGAGAGAGACCGAGCTTGAGTGGGGTAGGGGTGGAGACAGACACACAATCCGAAGCAGGCTCCAGCCTCCGAGCTGTCAGCACTGAGCCCGACGTGGAATACGAACTCACAAACTGTGACATCACGACCTGAGCCCAAGTCGGAGGCTGAACCGACTGGGCCACCCAGGCGCCACGAGGATCTTTGTTCTTAAACAATGGGCACAGAGCCATCCTGACCTCGGCCCCTAGCCGACCTCTGACCCGAGGGCGCGCCAGCCCCAACGGTCTGTCCCCTCCTGTCCAAGCTCCCAACAAGGGGCGCTCCGCGGGGAAACTGAGTCAGGATCTCCCGGTCCAAGAGGAAGACGCAGGCAGGAAGGGTGGAAGGGTGGCCGAGCGGCAGGCGCCGGAGGTCCGACCGCTGGGAGCCGTCTCGGCTCTGAGCCCACGCTGGTCAGCCACGTGTGTCCGAACGACCTGTCACTCAGCACGCAGGGGGCAGGGTCTGGGGGGATTGTCCAATCAGCGGTGGCAGGGGCGGTGCGGAGGCGCGGAGGCACTGTGGGTGGGAAACCGCAGTCCCCGGCTCTGAGGGGGCGGGGGCCGGAAGAGGAGCCAATCAGGACGCAAGGGTCCGGAGCGCGGCCCAATCAGGGCGGGGGGCGGGCGCGCTCCGGAGGCGAGTCCCGGGCTGCGCTGCCGCGCTGCTGCCCTGCGTCGGAGCGCACCTGCCTCGCGCGGCGTCTTGCTCGGTCTCACGGCCGGGGTCGTGCCGCCGCTGCCTGGACGCCGGGACGCTGCGGAGCGGGCTGCGACATGGTGAGTGCGCGGTTTCGGGCGGAGCCCCGACGGGCTGGTTAGAACCGGCCGGAACCGGCTGGAGGGGGCCCCGGCCCAGGTGGCACCGCCTCTGGGGGGGAGTCCTGATCCGAGTCTGTGCCCTCGGCCGGGAGTGGAGCTGCAGCGTCCTGTCCCTTCCTCCTCTTCCCGGTCCCCACCCGGGTCGTCCTTGGGTGGGGGTCCGACGCGAGGGTGGGAGGACCCCAGCGCCGGCGGCCAAGGGCTCGGGGGCGAGTTGGGGGTGGCTGAGGAGGGAGACCCCTGCCCCCACCTGACAGATAAAATCAGATCCGTTCTCGGTCAGGGAGACGTGGCTCCTGCTAAAAAAAAATTCAGCTGAGTAATTGGCTTTATTCGGTGATTCATGAGTCGGGCGGCAGGGCCTCTCTCGCGTGCAGGGGAGCTCGGAGGAGCTGCGCAAAACGAAAGGCTCCCAGGCAGCAGTGGGGACAGGAAGTTCTGTTAGACAAAAAGTGGACGGATGGTGGGAGGCCACCTTTCCTTCCGGGACGGCAGGGGTCTGGCAGCCCGGCGACCTCCCTAGCGGTGACCAGGTCGTTCCTGATTGACTAGTTTCAAGATTCCATTTCTGGGAGAGGCCGAAACTGCAATTAAGTTAACTCTCGGTTTGGTGACAAGGAGTTTAGTGTGAGGGACTCCATTTTGGCTCTGTTGTCTTGTTTTTAATATTCCGAAGGTCGCTGCGGAGGAGACGGGGCTCGGGGCTCGGGACCCCTGCTCCCCCAGCGCCTCCAGTCACTCAGGAACCGGCTTTCCGTGTGGGGAGCCGGGGCCGAAAGGGGTGTGGACAGGAACGGGCTCCAAGTGCTCAGAGGTTTCTTCGCTCAGGTGGGCGGCTCGGTGCTTGTTCCGACCAGCTGCGGGAGGGGAGCAAAGTCAGGGGCCTGTGGGGAGGACGGTGGCCCCGGCAAAGTTGGGGTAGGAAGGGACGGTGGTGGGCAGTTGGTCAAAGTAGTGTCAAATGAAGAATCTGAATAAGGAGAGACGTGTGTTGAGAATGATTGCAAAGGCTGGGGGGTGGAGGGGACTGTTGCACTAGGGGCAGGGGTGGGTGTTGCTCTAGAGGCAGGGGCAGGGCAGGGGGGGCTGTTGCACTAAGGGCAGGGGCTACATCGACAGGGAGGACACTGTGAGCAGAAGACCTGGGTGTCTCAAGAGTCGTGTGAAAGGAGCAGAGGAGGAAGGACACCAGGCATGGGCAGGTGTGGTGCTGACCTGGCGGTTCCCTGAGGCCAGCCTGTCCCCCTGTCCCCCTGTCCCCAGGAGGGGCCGTGTGTGGCTCAGGCTCAGGGCAAGCCCACGATCAGGGCTCTGGACGAGGGAGAGAAGCCAAAGCACAGTGGGCCCAGCCCGCACGTTGTGCCCCTTGGTCGTGGGGACAGCAGCTGAGCTGACCGTGGATGAGGCACCGTGTGGACTGGGGGGGGGGGTCTGCGCGGGGTCCTGTCGTGGGTGAATCGGGGACT